>BSBM01000647.1:4512500-4715000 GCA_027924585.1 Larix kaempferi | reverse complement strand
CCTCTCCTCTCTCTCTCTCTCCCTCCTCCCCCCCCCTAACCATTACTAACCCCTCTCTCAGTCTCTCTCTCTCTCTCTCCCCCTCGCTAACCCCCCTCCCAACCCCTTACCTGTAACTAACCCCCCCTCTCTCACTCTCTCTTCCTTGCTTCTACACCTCTCTCTCTCTCCCTCTCGCTCTCTCCTAATCCCCCTTCCCCTACCAATAACCACCCCCATCTCTAATCCCTAAGCCCCTAACACCAAATCCCTATTTAAATTCCTAACCCATAGAAACTATTGAATAAGGTTTTGATGATTACAATAATGCGGGCGCATTATAGCAATCCATAATGCGTGCGTGTTTTAGTGATCCATAACACACGCACGTTATAGTGATCCATAACGCACGCACATTTTAGTGATCCATAACGCACGCACGTTATGGAATCCTATCCTACATGTTAACTAACATGGTAGGATCGGAGCCCGCCCATGCCTAGTTCTACGAAACGCTCACACGTTTTGGTTTTACTCAATACTCCCACGTTTTGAGAATGCTCGATTGCATCTAAAGGGTCCCTCAACTTCCTGCGAAGGCCCATAATGTTCATGTACGGGATGCAACTACGGTGGAAGTTCTTACCATTAAGGGGCGTAAAGTCAATGTAAAAGAAGGTGATGATTGCATTTCCTAAACCTCTTGTTAAACTTATAAATGCATACTTATCCCTAAGTTTAAGCTTGGATCGACGGTTCTTATCCTAACTATATACCTTAACACTTTAATTAAAGTATTAACGAGGGAGTGAAGACCAGGCTAAAGTCTAGATCCCAAAACTATAAATGTATTATGGTCATGCAACCAACTCTATCCTATATTGTCCAAGGTAAGGTTGTAATGTAGGGTTTGCGTTTATGAATTCATGCAAAGAAACAACGTGGAGATTATGGGATTCGCCATGATCAAGACTTGGTTTATGAGGTTTATGATACTTACCACTCGTGGTTGCTGGTTAATTAAATTGTGGTTGGTGAAATTCTTTAATGAGCCACCTGGCTGCAGGTTTACAACGTAGCCAGGTCTTTAATGCTCACGTTGGAAGTGGTCCTGGCCGTCCAACCGTGTCTAGGAATTACGAGGTTTTGGGAGTAGGGTTTATGTTTTCTCCAAGGATGTTCGAACCCTCATTATTGTAGTTACTTCCAGTCTACGAGCTCTGTGGGAAGAAAAATCTGGGTCTGTCATGGTGAAACTATGAAAAACATAAGGATCTATTCTACAAAATGGTAATGGAAATTGTTTGGTTGTATTTCAAGTTTGATACAAAGCTGGAAGGTTTCCAATAACCCTTCTTCCTAGTAGCTGCGACAGAAGCTTGAATCCGGTTGAGCCGTCATTATAAGGTAAGAAGAACCAGACCCTTTTCCAGTCATTTATATTGTTGTAAATTCTTTCATAAGCAGGGTCTAATGCACGCATTTCCATTGCAGGTGTCTTGGAGTAATAAGGGCACTAGGAGAAGCCGACCCCTAGCCATTAAATACCATTGCTCAGGTAATGTAACCATCTCTATAAAAAAAAATATACATGTTGCATTTTTTATTAAGGTTTGTTTAACATAATTCATTCTTTTTTGTGATGACAGTGGTTTATAAATGCAGAAGATGGGACCCTGTGGATAAGGCGATAGGGTCACCTCCTCCGAGGACCGCATCTTAGAATGCCCAAGTTAATCAAAGGAAAATGATCCTACTCTGTCAAATAAAAAAGACAATTAGTTACTAGCATTCCCAGGTTTCTAACTACCTCTATTATTTTGTTGTAGGTGTATTTTTATACACGGTTGATGTTATGGAAGAGGTTCCATATTCGCTTTTAACAGATAAGTTTTAGCCTCAAAATGGTATTATTTTTAGAGTTTATAAACTGTAAGATAGGGCCTTGCACCTTCTTGGCTTATTTATTTGCATTTGCTTGTTTTGTTAGTGTAAGGGGCTAGCAATGTATGAACATCGTGGATGTATTTCATTTCAAGTTTCTTTTTTTAGTATAATGTTTTAGAGTGGTAAATGGATGCCATATGATCAATGGCTTACGCCCACATGGTTTGAAAAGGTGGTTTCATAATAATACTATTTAAACTTTAAATCCTTGTATATGGATTTAAAATATATTGGAAAAGGATGTTTATTGGTTAGGATTATAGCCACATGTGAACATGATGGTGAACATTCATCCTTTGCTGGTTAATACAGGATCTTTATTCTAACCCACAAGGTCTTTCATGAATTCGGTGAACTCTCGAGAATAACGTTGTGTTTTTAGGCAGACAATTTATAAAATTTTAGTAAACTCTTTTATTTATTTAATATACTTATACTCAGTTATGAGAATGGATAATTATAAATGGTTAGTTGATTTTCTTGTTTATAACCCTCGACAAGGTTTCATCCCAAATCTAAACTTTTGGTGACTTGATTAAGTTTTGTTCCTTTCATAAATAGTTGGTGTAAGCAACTCTATAGTTTGATTAAATGACTATACTACAATTACCCTAAAGATTGTATTCGAAACAGTTTCAGAGTTTATAATATACCCGTAAGTTTAACTTGTATCTAAAATGGTTAGGGTATACTTCAAAACAAATCTAGATCGGTTGATTCTCAAACTGTGATAAGTTTTAAAAAGAAGTGTATGTAAAGGTTAGGGTAAACGAATGTATCAGTCGACTTGCTTATTTTTCTATTGAACTTCGACGGTTTATGTTAAGGAAACAAAATATATTAACCCTATTCTTTAACTAAATGTGTAATCTATAAATCCTGGAAAGAACATAGATCGAATAGAAACTTTACTTATGCAATAAACGAAAAATGTAAAAAATGAAAATAAAAAATGATCCTGATGGCTAAGAATGAAAACCTTTCCTGTTTTAAGCAACCTTACTGTCGATATATCATACAATTTGACTCTGTTCTAAATCTTAAAAGAAATGTTTGGAAACATAGTTTGTTGGAAAAATGCTAACTGATGATTCATTATAATCTAATTAACCTCGCGACATATTTATTCAAGCTGAACTTATCCTTTGATCCTAAGGATCAACAACAACATATAACTTTTTTTAACTCATCCTAAGAGATATATTAGTTAGGAGTAGAGCAAATTTATAGTTTATTTAGATGCGTAAACCAAATTATGACAGGGTTAGATGCAAAACACAAGGTAAATTCCTACTGTAATTACATTAAGCAAATAGAAGCAAAACAAAGAACCTGGCACTACTGGCAAGAAAACATAAATGAAACAGCCATTCCTCCCAACCAACTCCTAGAGCAGCCAAGTCTCACTTGCTCCAGAACCTCCAAGCCTGATTGCTGAACCATAAGAGAAAAATCTACCTAATGCACCATCTCTTTGCATTTTCAGATTAAATCCCCATCCAATGCTAGCCTCCTGCTACTTATGGACATACTGTTATATAGTATTTTTCCTAGGACATGGTCATTTATGAGCCTCCTGCTCTTTAGCACCTAACTAAGAGTTGTGACCTGATTTTGGGGAAGATGCCTCCTGCATCTTGAGTTCTCACTCAGCAGCTTTATCCACTTAGCTTTTCCTCTCATGTGTCAGCAATCACTCATGCAATAACTATTTCATTTCTCTCCCCCATTTCAGTATTTTTTATAAATAAAAGAATAATCCATTACATTGTTTAATTTTTGACTTTTTGTCAAAAATATAAAAAAATAAAATAATTAAAAATTATTCAGAAATGTATTTAATAATAAATTTATTAAATCCTATTGTATTACATACACCTCCTCTTAAAGGATAACACTCTCCTCGATGTTATTATTTTTCTGTTTTTATTCCTCTATTTCTTCATCCTAGAATAGGATTGGATATGCCTCTCGCATATTACTTTCCAATTCCCAAGTGGACTCTTCCGGACTAAGGTGCTTCCATTGCACCTTGACTTGTCCGATGGTATGGTTCCGGAGTATGAGTTCTCTTCTGTCGATGATACACTCTGGTCCCACCAGGAAGTCTCCCTCGGGTTCCACCTGTATAACATCCCAATCGATCACATGAGTTTTGTCATGAACATACTTCTTTAAAATGGAAATGTGAAAACCATCATGTACTTTAACAGTAGGTGGTAGGGCTAACTGATATGCTACCGTCCCTACTTTAGCCAAAATTTCAAATTGTCCACAATACCTGGGTGGCAATTTTGAATACTTTCCCAACCGTAAGGAGATTTTCTTGGGTCTTACCTTTATGAACACATGCTCACCTACCTGGAACTCTCGATGAGTTATTTTTAGGTCACCATAAATTTTCTTCTTGTCTTGGGAAGCCTTCAAATTTTGTTGTACCCGTTTCACGGTTAGTTCCATATCTTTTAATAATTCAGGTCCTAACTTTAATCGATCCACCAGACTGCTCCATGAAATGGGAGTATTACATTTACATCCGTACAAAATTTAAAAGGGCTCATGCCAGCTGATACTTAAAAATGATTATTGTAATTAAATTCTACTAGGTGTAGGTAGTCTTCCCACTTGCCTGGTTTTTCCATTACATACATTCTTAGCATGTCCTCTAGGACTTGGTTTACTATTTCATTCTTCCCATTCGTTTGCGGATGATATGTAGTAATGAAATTCAACTGAGTTCCTAATCCGTTAAACAAAGATTTCTAGAAATTCCCTATGAATTTTGTATCTCTGTCTGAGATTATTAGCTTTAATACGCCATGTAACTTGAATATCTCTTTCATAAATATGTCTTCAATGTTAACATAATCATAAGTATATTTTACTTGAATAAAATGAGTTTCTTTTCTTAGTTTATCGACTACGACCATAATTGAGTTGTGTTGTCTAAATTTTTTAGGCAGCCCAGTTATAAAATCCATGTTGATTATTTCCCATTTCCACTTTGGAATGGGCATCGGTTGTAATAACCCTACTAGATGTTGGTATTTAGCCTTGACTTGCTGGAATTCTATGAAGTGAGCTAAGTATTCTGCTACTTCATTCTTCAAGTTGGGCCAAATGAAGTTTTTTCTGATCATGGTGATCATCTTCTGGTATCGACGATGTCCTGAATATGGTTGTTTGTGTAACTCATTCATGATTCTTAACTTAACTTCTGTTGTATTTGGTATGCACAATCTATTTTTATGCAGCAGTAACCCTCTTTCATTTAAACAAAAATCTGTTTTATCTATTTATTTTCTTTTTTCAGTAGTCTTCTCCTTTAAAATTTGGTACTCTTTATCATAATTTTCTGCATTTAAAATCTGATTTTCTAAATTAGATTCGTAACTACTACTTGCAAATAATAAATTTGCATGACGACAGAAAGCATCTGCAACTTTATTTTCTTTACCTTTTATATGCTTTATCTCGAAGTCATATTCGCTTAAAAATGAAAATCACCTTGCTTGTCTAGCATTTAAATTATGCTAATCAAATAAGTATTTTAGGCTTATGTTATCATACATTAGCAACAAATTTCTTCCAATTAGGTAGTGTCGCCACATTTTTAATGCATGTATAATTCCAGCGAGTTCCAAATCGTGTGTAGTATAATTTTTCTCATGTTCTTTTAATTTTTGGGATTCATAAGCCACGACATGGTTTTCTTGAATTAGTACTTTGCCTAATTCTGCATTACATGCATTGGTGCATATGAAAACATCTTTAAAAGGATCAACAATTTTCAGTATAGGAGCGGCGGTTAATAGATGTTTTAGTTTATTGAAACTTTCCATACACTTTTCATTTCAGTCAAACCTTTTACCTTTCTTTTGTAGTGAGGTTATGGGGTAGGCTATCTTAGAAAACCCTTCGATGAACTTTCGACAATAACTCATAATCCCCATAAATGATCTTATCCCAGTTACATTTTTAGGGACTAGCCATTCAGTGATAGCCTTAATCTTTTCGGTGTCAACAGATATTCCATCCTTAGACACTACGTGTCCTAGATATTGAATTTTGTCCTTATAGAAATCGTACTTGCTGAACTTAGCAAATAGTTGTTGTTCTCTTAAAATTTTCAGTACTATTTTTAAGTGTTCTTCATGTTCTTGTTCGTTCTTTGAATAAATCAGTATGTATTCGATGAATACAACTACGAATTTGTCTAAGTAGTTGCTAAAAATGCTATTCATTAAACACATAAAGGTTGTAGGTGTGTTTGTTAATCCAAATGGCATTACGAAAAACTCCCAATTTCCATAACGGGTTCTAAAGGCAGTTTTAAAGATGTCTTCATCTTTGATCCATACCTGATGGTAACTAGATCTTAAATGTATTTTAGAAAAGGTTGTTTCCCCTTGGAACTAATCGAATAGGTCATCTATCTGAAGTAAAGGATATCGATTTTTAATAGTCATTTTATTTAATTGTTGATAGTATATGCATAATATTAAGGTTCCTTCTTTCTTCTTTACGAATGTAACTTTTGTCAATTAATTCCTGTAACTGTGATTTAAGTTCAGTAAGTTCTATTATATTCATCCGATACGGAGCTTTTGATGCGAGTACCGCTCCTGGTATCAAATCAATTGTAAAGTATATGTCTCTTTTCGGAGGTAGTCCAGGGACTTCTTCCGGAAATATGTCTTTAAAATATTTTAAGATAGGTATATCTTCCACCTTAATTTTGTTAATTTCATCTTTATTATCCATTACATAAATGGAAAACACTTTAATCCTTTATGCACAGATCTCTTCATTTGTAAGGCTGAGATTTCTCTGATAGTTGTTTTTCTAGGAATTCATGTTACTTTAGTTGTATTTCCAGTGCCATATATATGCATGTAAAAGTTTTGTCAAAAGAATTCAACATAACCTTATGTTTCTCCAACCAATCCATTGCAATCAACATATCATAGGAACCTAATGGTAAAATATTCAGATCAACATGCGTATTAAATTCATTCATCAATACTTCACAATTTTTCACATAACTAGTGGCCTTATGTTTAGTACCTGTGGCTAACTATACCAGCCAATATTTTTCAAATTTTTCTAGTACTAATTTACATAACTCAACAATACTAGGTGATACATAGGTTAAAATTGCACCTAGATCAATTAGTATGGAAATAGGTTTACTTTTGATCATATCTTCGATTTTGACCATTGAAGCTTGATGGTCTTCCTGTCGATTCTCCAGTGCAGCATTGATTTGGGGCATACTTCTCGCCATATCTCCAACTGTAACAACTTCCTGAATGAAGTGGAATCTATTTAAAAATTTATTTCTTTTAGGACAGTCTTTGAAATAATGTGGTTCACCACATTCCCAACATTTTAATCCTTTTTTCTGAGCAGTGTTCTTATTAAAATTATTGGAGGGTTCTCTTTCTCTTGCTGCGGGGTGTTGTGGTTTAATATTTTTGTATTTGTTACCCTGATACCCTATGAAATTATTCCCAAATTTTTTGTGAAATCAAGTGTTACTATTTTTCTTAAAATTATCTCACCTCTTTGTGTTCCAATTAGGCATGTTTTCTCTTTTATTTTTATTATATTCATAACATTAATTCGCTTTCCTCATTGCCTCTTCCAACGTCTTTGGATTGTCATGCTCAATTCACTCCTTAAATGGAGTAGGCAAGCAACTGAGAAAGCGTTGTATTTTTTGTTTTTCATCTATTATGTAAGGTACATAACGTAACAAACTTAGGAATTTACTGCAAAGTTCTTTCATGGTCAAAGCACCTAACCTTAACTTACAGTGTAATATCCCGAATTTTGACTAACTATTTTTGATGTTATATATTGGGCTTAAGTCCCAACACATATGATTTATTTTGTTATATGGGCCATAAGCCATAGTGCACATGATTCATTTCTTTTATAGAATTACATATTGGGCGTGGACCTGGATTGATGCAGACTATTGTTATATACTGGACAGAAAGCCCCAATGTATTGATTTATGTTTTATTATGAGATTGGGGACAAACCCTAATATACTAAGATGATATTTTGTTACATACTTTGCAGAGTTATGGTTTACATGATTGAGTTGTATGATGTGTTGAGCGTGGACTCGGGAACACACAGATGACCTCTGTACTGGACGTAAGCCCCGAGGTACCTAGAGGATTTATTATGTACTGGGCATAAGCTTTGATGTACATAGAGTGTTGGGCACAAGCCCTGGAGCACTCCAAGCTTGATAATGAATACCGGATCCGAGGCCATTTGTACATTCTAGATGTGCTTCACAACCACATTATAGTACTAGTGTTGAGCGGGAATGCTCTGGAATTGCACTAGTGTAACGCCCATGTGAGAGTGTTGAGCTAAAGCTCTAAAGAGCACTCGGGGTTACTTGATCTTAAAAGTGTTGAGTCAAGAAGACTCTGAATATCACTTCTATTCATCACATTTATTTAAATTGGTTAAATGAATCATTTGCTATCTATCATCAAGGACTATGGGAACTACCATGTTAAACAAGGGAATACAACATGCAAGAGGGACCTAGAGGCACCTAAACCTAGCCAACTATCCAAGCTTACCAAAAGACCTTGTCCAAAGAGTTGGACCTTGTACTTAATATTTATCAAAGAATTATTATGATATGTACATAATTAAAATCAAAGAGTTAGCATATTTTAATTATTGAATAATCAGATTGATTATTTATAAAAGAAAAGATTACTTATGTAAACAACATACATAAAGGTCATGCATAAGATATTCCTCATGTTACTATTATTAGTATTATTATTATTAGTGTTATTATTAATTATGATCTAACTTAAAGATACCTCTAATTGTAACCAAATAAAGGTCCTAGATAAACTAGGAGTGAATAATTAATAAAATATCTTTCATAAATATTATAATTCAATTTAAATTAAAAGATGAAATATTATTATTTAAACTCAATAGCTATATTCCAAACAAACTCCCCTATATAAAGAAGGGCAGATCCCAAGAGAGGGATCATATTTTCCTACTATCATTCTCTTATGGTAATAGAAGAGAATTATTCTACAGAACTGAAGAAGCTTACTATTTTCTCAGATATGATCAACAACTTATCCTAGGTCCTCTACTTCTCTTATTGCATGTGTGGAACCAGCTCGGGGGATCTAGTTAGAACCAGGAATGGTCTAAGGGTCATGGTTGGGAGGAACATGGTAGTCCCAAGGTTATTCAGTTAAAGATCATCCTACAGATCAGCTAGATCAATACATTTTCCATTAACTAGTGTTTGAGTGTGCAGGTTCTGCAAGGGAAGATCAAGCTTCAAGAATCATGTATGAACTACAATTTTTCCATACAGTTCAATTATATTTAGATGTTAAGGTAGGAATTATTATTACATCATTAATCTTTCATGTACATTATAATTATTATTTCCTTTTTCTAAGTGTTACAAGGATCTAGTAGGGCTAGCCTAGCTGTCCTGTGCTAGATACTTAAATAAATAAAATCTCTAGTATCAAACTTTTATTCAAATATTGTTGATGTCTGAAACTATTATCCTTTACAAAAACAAATCATATTTTTCAAACCCTAAATCAACCTAGCACAGAAACCTCATAAACAAACTTTTAAATTATTTTTGGTTGCAACTGAAGCATCTAAAAAAAAGGAGATCGATTCATTTTGTTTGAGCCCCAAGCTTGCAAACTGCTTTTTATCTAATTTAAACATAGGTGGTACCAATTCTTTTAAAAATATTTAAATTCCATTTCTCAGCATCGAATAGGTTAAACCCTTACACTGTAGCTATTATTCAAATGTATAAACCTTACTCTTGTATTTCTTTATTCCAACATCAGATCCATGAAAGGATGTGGCAATCATTTAAAAAATTACAGTCAACAAAACTTAAAACATCATTTATCAATTTATAAACCTTTTGTCATATGTTCAACGAGAGACGCCTCACGTAGGCTAGACTTTCCTTTTAGCATTATTCAAAAAATAGTTTTAAACCATGATGTCTCAGGGTCGAAACCCCTGTCCTCTAAAAATTACAAGTAAACCACACTACAAAGATCCCTATACATTGTGGACCACTATCAGTTCATAACATTATTATCAACTTAGAATGCAGCATAAAAAAATAAAGAAAACATCCATTATCAACGCTAGGGCTAAGGCGTTGATCCACACCTGAAACTTTTAACAAGGAAAACATTACCAACGTCTGCCCTAACATTATGATAAAAACACTTCCACACACAGAGTTCCATTTTCAACAAAATAAATCAAACACAGAGATTAAAATTCTTCTACCTTGGCTCTGTTTCGCCTCTTTTAGAAACACAAAAAATATTAACTGAAAAACATTAACAATTACATTTTAGAAGTAAAACAAATTCGTATGCCAAAACAATCAAACGCATAACCCAGCTAGGGCTTGCCCCTTTTGGTAATTCCTTTTAACGTTTCCCTTCCCCAAAATATAGTAACACTCAGATTCAATTGACGGGCATATGTCTCCTCAACCCCGGAGGTATAAAATCTCCCACTGCTAGGAAGTAACCCCATGTTTATAAAAAGAAATAGGACCTGCTACATTTCTTTTCATACATCCAAACACCTTCGGGACAAGGAAAGGAAATAAATGTACAGACATAAAACTCACAAGCATTAATAGAATATACCACGATTTTGTTACAAGGGCCTTTAGAATTAACATCCTCTTAAAATTTAAATAGGGCCCAAACACCATGATGGCTTACAAAATTTACACAGGAGAAAAATATTTTAGCTACCTCCATCCAAAAAATGCCTTGCAAGCTACACTCAGTCAAAATGTCGAGGACTGCATTGCAGATCATGCTACAGGGCGTAATCACTTATTGCATACCCAAACTAAGCCACACATCCAAAAAATACAGATAAACATTTTACAGTACTTTGACCCAGCTAACAAAACTATGTCTTGAAGGGAAGGAGGTGGTCAGCAAAATTCTAGACTTACCATTCTCGCCAAGTCACGATACCCAAGTCAGTCTTTAACTGCTACCACTGGCTACCCTGCCAATACAAACCAAGCCCTGATCATTACAAACATTGCTGATAAAATAATCCAAGTGTTGAAATTAAAGGTTGTTAGCATCTGTTTTCAATAGGCATGAAATCTTACCTCGAAGAAGCCCTTTACCAACTACCGAGGTGCAGAACGAAGTTGGTCATGAGCGCTTCCAGGGCATGAAGAGTCGGGCTCTACCTCCCCCTCCAATTAAACAAGAAATGATAATATGCTTTGGGACATGCAAAACCCTCAGGGTTTGGTTCTTTAATGCTCCAGCTAGAATCCAATCAAAAGTTGTCGTAGAGCTCCATTAAAAGCTCTACCAAACTCCACCAAGATCTGATTTGTAACGCATTTTTCATAATGAACAACTCCTTTATTACTATTACAAGGTTTTACAAGTTTGGTCCAAAACCATAGTCTTAAACTCATGCATCGATATTACAAGCCTTGGAGTGGGCTCGTTAGTGCCATACAACTGGTCCTTTCACTTAGCATTAAAAATAAATATTTATCCACTTCATATAGTGAAAACCCAATTTTGTATTTGCAAGCTCTACCTTTGTTTTTATATGGATAAAAAACCACAGGGTTAAACATATGTGTTGGAGTTTGTAAAGTAGATAGCCTTTAAACAAATACCTACAAAAGAAAGAAGATTGAAATAGACTTTAGCATAAAAACGCTAAGTAAGTCTGGCCATATGCCACCAAGTCCTTTTCCCCTCAAACTATATAAAGCTCATTAAAAATTGTAGTCTCTACATCTAGAATTGAAATGGGAACATAATCTCAACATATAAAAGGAATAACATTTAAACCATCTACAAGCATGAGAATAGATTTTGGAGTGTCAACCAAGTACCGAGACTATAAAAGCCAACTGAGATAATCACCATAAATCCAATGTAGTATTAAACAAACAGTTTCCCATTTACAAATGCTTCCGCAAATCCTTTTAAGTGAAGTCAACCACAATAGGTTCATCATACCATAAGCTTTAAGTAGAAATATGTAATCATGCATGCTCTTAAATATTTAAGTGAATCTTATATTTTAAATCCCAGTGCTGAAGTTAATTTGATAAACATGTACCGAATTGACGATGTTAGCCATAAACAAAAAAATTTAAATTTTTTACTATTTAGGGACATTACATGTAGAATTCTTTTTCTTTTTCTTCATAGTAGTATTCTGAAATATACTTTTCTTTAAACAGTTTCTTAAAGGTTTTCCAGGTTACCTGTCATTCTTTTATACCTTTTACCTTCTTGATATCCTGCCACCGGATATTTTCTTTTCCACTTAAGTTATAGATGGCCATTTTTTCTTTTAATTCAACAGAATAATTGTAAATTTGGAAGTATTTCTTCATTCCCAACAACCAGGCTTCTGCCTCTTCTCCTTTCTCAATTTCGCCATTAAACATAGGAGGTTTAATTTTCGTGAATTCTCCTAAAATTTCTTTATAGGGCCTGTACTTATTTTTATCTTTATGACTATCACTACTTTCACTAGAATCTTGATGTTCTTGCTTTTGTGATTCTTAACTGGAAGTTTCAGCCCCATGGCTGGAAAATTCCATCTTTCTCCCCTTACGTTTATAAGGTGTAACTTTTGTCCTATCTTCCTTAGTTTCTTTGTTTTATCTTTTTCATTACTATGTATCTTAGCCAACAAAATATTATTTCGCTCCTCTTGTGCTTTCATAATTCGTTCATTTTCATCCCTTCTTTTTAATTCCAACCTCAATTCTTTTAGAGTTTGTTGTAAGTCTGACAGATTGTCGGTTATGCTTTCATTTAAATTTACCCAGATTTCACCTCCTTCATTATTCACCGGTATTGTAGGGCGTGATTCTTCTCCTTCAGGAATTCCGAATTCTTCCATAATTCCTGCAAATAATAAAGTATTTTTCCTCTTCCTGCTTTGTAAGAGAATTAAAACCGAAAACAAAATTTAGATTAGTTTTCTGTTTTGCGCAACTGCAAGGTTTGGGCCGGTTCAGGCCAATTGTTTTAATCATGCTCTGATACCATAATTCCATGTGCCTCAAAAATTCATTAATAAAAATAAATTTTAAAATGTAAATAACTTCGTAAGCAGTCCTATGATAATGATATTCCTTTTAACATAACCATGTTTTCTACAAATAATTAAACATCGTCAAGTCTATAATATTTTTAATGGTAATTTATATAATGTTCATGTACAGGATGCAACTGCGGTGGAAGTTCTTGCCATTAAGGAGCATAAAGTCAATGTAAATGGAAGGTGATGATTGCATTTCCTAAACTTGTTGTTAAATTTATAAAGGAATACTTATCCCTAAGGTTAATCTTGGATCGAAGGTTCTTATCCTAAATATATACCTTAACACTTTAATTAAAGTATTAAAGAGGGAGTGAAGACTAGGCTAAAGTTTAGATCCCAAAAATATAAAAGTATTATGGTCATGTGACCATCTCTATCCTATCTTGTCCAAGGTAAGTTTGTAATGTAGGGTTTATGTTTATGAATTCGTGTGAAGAAACAACATGGATATTATGGGATTCGCCATGATCAAGCCTTGGTTTATGAGGTTTACGATACTTACCACTCGTGGTTGCTGGTTAATTGAACTGTGGTTGGTGAAATTCTTTAATGAGCCACCTGGTTGCGGATTGACAACACAGCTAGGTCTTTAATGCTCACGTTGGAAGTGATCCTGACCGTCCAACCGTGCCTAGGGATTATGAGGTTTTGGCAGTAGGGTTTATTTTTTCTCCAAGGATGTTTGAACCCTCATTATTGTAGTTGTTTCCTGTCAGCCAGCTCTGTGGGAAGAAAACTTTGGGTCTGTCATGGTGAAACTATGAAAAACATAAGTATCTATTCTGCAAAATGGTAATGGAAATTGTTTGGTTGTATTTCAAGGTTGATACAAAGCTGGAAGGTTTCCAATCACCCTTCTTCTTGGTAGCTGTGATGGAAGCTTGAATTCGGTTGAGCAGCCATTGAAAGGTAAGAAGAACTCGACCCTTTTCTAGTAATTTATATTGTTGTAACTTCTTTCATAAGTAGGGTCTAATGCATGCATTTCCATTGTAGGTGGCTTGGATTAATAAGGGTGCCAGGAGGAGCCAACCCATGGCCATAAAATACCACTGCTCAGGTAATGTAACCATCTATATAAAAAAATATACAGGTTGCATTTTTAATTAAGGTTTGTTTAACATAATTCATTCTTGTTTGTGATGACAATGGTTTATAAACGCAGAAGGTGGGCGCCTGTGGAGAAGGAGACAGGGTCACCTCCTCCTAGGCTGGCATCTTAGAACACCCAAGGTAAGCAAAGGAAAATGATCCTACTGTGTCAAATAAAAAAGACAATTACTTACTAGCATTCCCAGGTTTCTAGCTACCTCGATTGTTTTGCTGTAGGTGAATTTTTATACAAGGTTGATTTTATGGAAGAGGTTCCATCTTCACTTTCAACAGATAAGTTTGGCCTCGAAATGGTCTTATTTTTAGAGTTTATAAATTGTCGGATAGGGCCTTGCACCTTCTTGGCTTACTTATCTGCATTTTCTTTTTTTGCTAGTTTAAGGGGTTAGCAATGTATGAACATCATGGATGTAATTCATTTCAAGTTTCTTGTTGTAGTATAAGGTTTTAGAGTGGTAAACGGATGCCATTTGAACAATGGCTTATGCCCACAGGTTTTGAAAAGGTGGTTTCATAATAAGATTGTTTATACTTTAATTCCTTGTATATGGATTTAAAATATACTAGAAAATGATGTTTATTGGTTAGGATTATAGCCACATGTGAATATGATGGCGAACATTCATCCTTCGCTAGTTAATACATGATGTTTATTCTGACCCACGGGGTCTTTCATCAATTCGGTGAACTCTCTAGAATAACGTTGTGTTTTTAGGTAGACAATTTATAAAATTTTAGTAAACTATTTTGTTTTATTTAATGTACTTATACTCGGTTATGAGAATGGATAATTACAAATGGTTAGTTGATTTTCTTGTTTATAAACCTCGACAGGGTTTGATCCCAAATCTAAACTTTTGGCGACTTGATTAAGTTTTGTTTCTTTAATAAATAGTTGGCGTAACCATCGTTGTAGTTTGATTAAATGACTATACTACAATTACCCTAAAGATTGTATTCAAAACAGTTTCAGGGTTTATAATATACCCTTAAGTTTAACGTGTATCTAAAATGGTCAGGGTATACTTCGAAACGAAGCTAAATCAGTTTATTCTCAAACTGTGATAAGTTTTAAAAAGAAGTGTATGTAAAGGTTAGGGTAAACGACTGTATCAATTGACTTGCTTAGTTTTCTATTGAACTTCAACAGTTTATGTTATGGAAATAGAATATTTTAACCCTATTCTTTAACTAAATGTGTAATCTATAAAGCTTGGAAATGACATAGATCGAATAGAAACTTTACTTATGCAATAAACGAAAATGTAAAAAAAAAAAATAGAAAATGATGTTGATGGCTAAGAATCAAAACCTTGCATGTTTTAAGCAACCTTACTGTAGATATATCATACAATTCGACTTTTCCAAATCTTAAAAGAAATGTTTGGAAACAGAGTTTGTTGGAAAAATGCTAAATATATCATACAATTCGACTTTGTTCTAAATCTTAAAAGAAATGTTTGGAAACAGAGTTTGTTGGAAAAATGCTAACTCGTGATTCATTATAATCTAATTACCCTCGCGACATATTTATTCAAGATGAACTTATCCTATGATCCTAAGGATAAAAAACAACATTTAATTTTTTTTAACACATCGTAAGAAATATATTAGTGCAGGAGTAAAGCAAATTTATAGTTTATTTAGATGCATAAAACAAATTTTGCCAAGGTTAGATGCAAAACTGAAGGAAAATTCCTACTGTAATTAGATTAAGAAAATAGAAGCAAAATAAAGAACCTGTCACTACTGGCAAAAAAATAGAAATAAAACAGTCGTTCCCCCCAACCAAATCCTAGAGAAACCAAGTCTCACTTGCTCCAGAACCCCCAAGCTTGATTGTTGAACCACAAGAGCAAAATCCACCTAATGCGCCATCTCTTTGCATTTTCAGATTAAATCCCCATCCAATGCTAGCCTCCTGTTGCTTATGGACATACTGTTATATCGTATTTCTCCTAGGACTTGGTCATTTATGAGCCTCCTTCTCTTTAGCACTCAACTAAGAGTTGTGACCTGATTTTGGGGAAGATGCCTCCTGCACCTTGAGTTCTCACTCAGCAGCTTCAACCACTTGGCTTTTCCTCTTGTGGGTCAACAATCACTCATGCAACAACTATTCCATTTATGACCCCCATTTCAGTATTTTTTTATAAATAAAAGGATAATCCATTACAATGTTTTATTTTTGACTTCTTGTCAAAAATATAAAAAAAAAAAATTAAAAAATATTCAGAAATGTATTTAATAATAAATTTATTAAAACCTTGTGTATTACAAAGAGTTAATCCCCAATGATGAGAGCCATGTAGTTTTGGAGTTATATGAATTTTCTTTGGGGCCATGTAGTTTTGGAGTTATATGAATTTTCTTTAAATTTATTAAGGTATTAACAATGGGATGGTTATATGTTTAACACAATAAGTATTAATGATGGTATCATATAATTATTTGTATAATTTTGTTATTTTGGCCTGCCATTACCTACTTAGGTTTTTTTGTAACTCTATTCATAGATGCATCTTAATTGTAGACCTACCAAGTGCTCACTGGGATCAAATGTCTTGAGGTGCAAACATTTTTTATAATGAAAATTTGTTGAAAGGTTTGCACCATGGGGGCTTCACCTTGTTGACCAATATCTTATTAGGTTCATTCATAAAGGGGATTTTTCAATTGTGGAAAACAAGGTCACTATATTATAGGTATCAGGGGAGATGTGAGGTAAGGGGGTTAAAAAAGGGTATCTAGTAAAAATAGATGTTTTAAATTAGAAAGATGTATTGGGAGGGGGGATTAACAAAATTATTTTGGTAGGTATTTATCATAGCTAGTGAAATCATGGGTATTCTTTAATATCCCATGAATGGGGATCCTCCTATTATACTAATTAATTTATTTTCAATTAGGTGGAGGTCATTTTTTTTCTATTTGATTTATTAATCACACATGTGTGACTCTTGTATCTAGATGCACATTTAAATAATCTATGTGCAATTCCTATATTTACTTCTTCTTTTTTTGTAAGTAAGCTTGAAACCTTCTGTTAATGGGGCAAAATATGTTACAAAAAGATTACAAACAAGCTACTTTGGCTCATGCCACCTACAGAGACTTGGCGTGGTCGACTTCTCAAAAAAGACCAAAAAAGGGACAGATTACAACACAAGCTAAGTCCAAGCTCAAAAATGGACAACAGGACATCCAGAAATTACAAAAGCAACAAAATCAACATATACCAGACTAACAACACGAGGGACCAAAGACACTTGAGCCAAAATTGAACCACTGGAGCCTTCTGAAAACCAGGAAAAGCACCAGCCACCTCCCACAATGCAGACATCGATCAGACCGCTAACACCATATGCCAGGGACGAGAGGTAAAGCCAAGCCACCAAGCCTATGAAGCCGGATTTCCTTCAACGAGAATTTCCATCTCGTCTCTTATACCTTCACAAGAGGTCTCCATAGCCTCCTTAAGCGCTTTCTTCATCAGATGGATCCCAAAGGAATTGGCTTAATGGCCCCCTTTCATAATATTCAGAGCTTCACAAATGCCCTAAACTAGCTGGTTGCGAGCTTGAATTTCTCGCACCAAAAGGATTCTCGCTGCCCTATATGGACTCTCCACCACCTTCCGACCATGTCGGGATTCAACTTCATTCACCAAATCGATTTCCTTATGAACAATGTTGGAACCAATGCTGGAGGTATTTTCCTCCAAATACAGAGCACTCCAATTAAACGGATGAGGTTCAGAAGAGTCCCAATATTTAGAATAACAATGGGACAAAGACAGTCTAGCCTCTAAATCTTTGCCTCTCAGGCATCCTGAATTCCCACCCCGTCTTCCCCCTCTGCAACTACACGCTCTCATCCACAGAGCCATGATAACTCCCCAGATGATAGGCCAAACCCAAACAGCCCGCAACACAAACAGAAGCAGAGGAACGGAAATACCACTACAATTACCTCTCAGCTGGATACAAGTACAAGGAATGCAGCTAAAACCTGCTACATGAACCATTCTTATACAAAGACCCCAGGGAGGCTCATTTACTAACCACCCAAGGAAATGATACGAAACCATCACTCCCGCGACAGCCATAGAAATTCCTTTCATTAACTCATACCTCCTCCTTAACTCAAGATCTCCAGTGTAAGTACTTCCCCACACACAAAATCTGAACATCACATTCCTCCATTTATGCGAAGTACTACTAAAATTCTCGTCCGGAGTACAGAGGAGGATTATAACTGCTGGGCGCTCATACCGACTTTGTACAATCATTAATTTGGTAGCTCCATCGAAAAGCCTGCCCACCCCACTACGTCGATGCATCCGTCCCGGATATCGAACCATGCCCTGTGATAGTGTTTTTCGGCTGGATAATACTGGTGGGATCCCACGTGGCCTTCATGTTATTAACCACCGCATCTCTACTGCTCTCAGCATTCCTCCCACCCTAACGCGTTTCCGGCTGGTTGTGATGTAAGCCTTCAATAGTGTCATCTTCCGCAATTATTAAATCTGGGGTCGAGGTGTCAATCTGATCCAGTGGGGCCCTTCTATCCACTTGGCAGGTACTTCCCTTACATCCTTCATCCATACGACCCTCCATGTGTCTTCTATCCTCTACTGCCAACTTTTTGCACTTCTCTCTTCGTTCCCCATCCTCTATTTCCAGTATGGTTACTCCGTGAAAATAGATGCCGACGTTGACACCTTTATTGGCTAAGGCATCCGCCACCTTATTAACTTTCCTTCGTATATGCAAAAACTGTAGAGCCGAGGAGCCATGCACCAGAGTTTGCAGTCTCCTGAGGCGACTTTCCCATCTCCAGTTGTTCACAATTTTATCAATGGAAGATCCAAACTGCACCCTTCTTACCATAGCTATTATGATAAAAGAATCTCCTTCAACTTCTAGTGGCATCCACCCCTTCTTAATAGCCCAGTTGCATCCACTAACCAAGCCTTCCAACTCAGCCACATTGTTCGTATTCTTTCCCAGGTCACCCCAAAAGACCCCGAGGATACTTCCAGAGTTATTACGGATGACCCCCCCAAAACCAACATCTCCGGGGTTGCCTTTCGCAGCACCGTCAAAGTTAAGCTTTAACACCCCAACAGGTGGACAAATCCAATGCTCCGGACTAAGAGGCCGAGGATTCTGATTATGCGGACCGCAAATGCTTACAGGTATGTTAACAATCCCCCAAGCGTTTAAAATTAGTCTTTCCTGAGTATCATTGCTCATAACATCCTGGTTCCACTGTCTCAGGGAGAGGGATTCCTATAAATAATTTTCCAGAATACTCCACACCCCCATAGGGGTATTTTTTTTGCCCTCAAATATTTGTTGGTTTCGCTCCTTCCAGGTTACCCACACCACAAAACCAGGGAAGATATCCCATAACTTGTTCAAGATTTCATTTTTAAAGGCTTTAGGAGGCCAGTTCGTCACCAAAAGATTAGGTCTATCTTTAACCTTGGTCGTCTTACCGAAGCGTTCACCTCCTTTATCCCAAAGGAATGAGGCAAACGGGCATGAGTCCAACATGTGATTAATAGTTTCTAAATTCTTCCTACACATTGGGCACATGGAAGGACCTACGAAACCCCTTCTAGTCAAATTATCCCACATTAAAATTCATCGATGGAAAAGGAGCCAACAGAAAGTTACCACTTTGGGCCACCATTGACCCTTCCATATTTTCTTCCATCATTCCTCTGCTTCCAGTAAATGGGCACCCATCGAAAGCCCCAAGGCTTCTTTTATATTGAAGTTCCCTGAAGAGGAATAACCCCATATGATCTTGTCTGCCTCTTCCAGGATAGGGATTCTCCGCTTAGTAAGTTCCGAGTAGAATTCCTCAATATTCTCACCCGGCGTTAGGGCCTGCCACCATGCCTTGGTTTTCCACACTCTGAAGTGAACATCCTCCGTATTCACTTCCCAGAATTCCTACACCATCTTTGGTTGATTATTTCCAAAGTATGAATGGAGAGTATGACTTGTAATCAAATTTCCGAGACAAGGCATCTGTTGCCGCGCATCCTCACTAAGCCGGGCATAGGCCCCATCTCTAATTTCCCAGAAGCTGTGTTTATGGATAATATCCCTGTTCTCCAAAGAAGCCTTCCAAATGCTCGACCCCGGGCACTCCGTATTTAAACGGATGAGCCGATGCTTCGACCAACGAGGGGCATATTTCATGTGCCATAATCTACCCCAAGGTTCTGTTATGTAATTAATCCACTTCCACCATATTTTACTTCCCATGATACTATTGGACCTCACTGGGTGATGAAGGCCTAACCCTCCATTCATTTTTGGTCTGCACAGGGTTTCCCAATCGACCACGGCCCATTTTCTATGGCCCTCAGAGCCTCCCCAAAAGAAGTTTCTCTGAATGTTGCGAATTTGCTTGAGAACAGTCTTAGGTGCTGCCACGAAAAAGAACAAATACATCAGCATGGCTTGGAGGACCGATTTCACCAGAATAATACAGCTTGGGAGGTTCAATGTTTTGAAGGTCCATTGCTCCAACTTAGCCTTCATTTTATCAAGTAGGTCTTTCCACGAAATCTGACAAATGGTGGATTCTGCTAGAGGAGCTCCCAGATACTTGGAAGGTAAGGTCCCTTCCGAAAATTCAAGGATGCGGATTATATTCCTTCTGGTAATTCTTGGGGTATTAAAGAAGTAGACTTGAGACTTGTCCTTATTGATTTCCAAGCCGCTAGCTAATAAAAACACATCCAACCCCTCCTTAATCCCTCTGGCTTCCTGCACGGTGATAGGGCCCATTAACATGGTATCATACACAAATTGTTAATGGGTTTGAGGTTCTAGACCATCACACATGGACAGACCCCTAATTCTGTTACTTCCCTTCAAAGATTTAAGCAGTCGACCTAGACCTTCGGCCACAATAATAAACAAGAAAGGGGAGAGGGGGTCCCCCTTCCTAATACCTCTTGAAGCCTGGAAAGGATTAGAAGGAGTGCCATTCACAAGGATGGAAAAAAAGGCAGTAGAAACTAAACTCATCACCCAATTAGTTCACTCGCTATTGAACCCAAATTTACTCATAATTTTATCAACAAATTGCCAATTAATTCTATCATAAGCTTTAGAAAGATCAAGCTTTAGTAACATACCAGGGGTTTTATCAGTTTTAAGGGAGTGAATAATCTCATGTATCAGAATGATCTCGTCAGTGATTTGGCGCCCTTCCACAAAACCTGCTTGCTCAAGGGAAATGATAAGCGGGAGTAGAGGACGTAATCTGTTCACTGTAACTTTGGTAATTATCTTGTAGATCATATTACAGAGGGCTATCGATCTAAACTTCCCTGCATCTTCAGTTCCTGACTCTTTTGGGATGAGCAACAAGTGGGTAGCATTAAGGGCTTTGAGAATAGTCCCCGACTTTCTTGATTTTTCCACCAGAGCTAGCACTTCTTCCTTAATCCAAGCCCAACAAGCGTGAAACAAATTAGTGGTGAAACCATCTGGGCCCGGCGCTTTGTCCTCCACCATCTGCTTAATTGTTTCCTCCAACTCTTTCATCTCAATAGGTTTCATCAGCATCAGGTTGTGGTTGTCATTGATCACCCTAGGAATAACCTGCATGATTTGGGCTTGCGCCTCATCCCTGAATACCTCTGGTTCTTCCAGGAGGTCTTTAAATAATTCATTGAGAGTATTTTCCAGATCTTCTTGTGATTCAACGAAAGTACCATTCCTTCTTTTGAGACACACCACACGATTCGCATGGCGGTGTTGGATGGTAGCTCTGTGGAAGAATTTAGTGTTTCATTCCCCTTCCTGAAACCACCAATTCCTTGACTTTTGTTTCCATAGGAGTTCCTCCTGTCTTTCCCGCTCATTAAATTCCTGAAGCAAAGTTTGTTCCTCCTACTTTAGTTCCTTCGAGAAGCCCAGAGAAATACCTTTCTCCTGAACTTATTTCATTTTGATCTCTGGCCACATTTTTTCTTGGAAGATGTTTCCAAATGATTCCAAGTTCCAATGCTTAATATTACTTTTTAGGGCTTTTAGCTTTTGTTGGAATTTGTACATCAACATACCCTCAAAAGTCGGAATATCCATCCACCATTGTTTGAGTTTCTCGGGGAACTCTTTGTTGAGCAACTAAAACTGTTCAAATCTGAAGGGTCTACGGAGGTTTTCCCCGATCCGCGACCATTCCAGATTGACTGGCTAGTGATCTGAACCCGCTAAATGGAGAATCGCCATTGTAAGGTCTCCCCCCGCCATCATAATAGATTCTATAACCAGGAACTGGTCTAGCCGACAAGCAATGCTTCTATCCCTTGCCCTTTTATTATTCGAAGTAAATGTACCATTAGTTGCTCTGATATCCACTAGGCCCGAAGCTTCAATAGTATTGTTAAAGTGTTCATTGATGGGACTCAACTGATGTATACCACCTTTTTTTTCTTCAAGATGGCGAATTAGGTTGAATTCTCCTCCCAAGATCCAAGGAGAAGATCCCACCTGATATTTGAGGGACTGCAATGAATTCAAGAAAGATAGTTTCAAATTAAGCATTGAGGGTCCATATACATTTGAGAGGAATCCACGGGTTTTCATCCCCAACACCTAAAAAGCAGCCGTGAGATAGTACTGGGAGGCAAAGAAGCCTGACAGAGAAAATTTCCTTGGGTTCCACAAAATACCCATGCCTCCTGTCATTCCTCTGGCTCCTGTCGCCATAACTTCGTAGTTATGCCACACCTTCCTACCGATATGTTTAAGTTCTTCCACTGAACATTTCGCTTCTTGAAGAAACATTATCATAGGTTTCTCCACTTCAATTTTCCTTTTCAGAAGCTGGATTTTCAGAGGGCTTTTACAGCCTCTTATATTCCAGGTTGTAATCCGCATTATTAAACTATTTGGGGTTGGTCGCAAGAGCTGCGACGATAGTCGAGTACTAGCCTGAATTAACGAATTGAGAGCCTATCAGTTGAATCCTCTGCGCATTACTGTGCCTTCCTCGTTTATCCTTCCTTCCTTTCTTTTTTCCTCCCTCGGATTCTTTCATGGGATTCGACATGATTCCCAATCCTTTGGGTTGCTTAGTTTTGAGTATGGCTTTCTCTAACAGGGAGATTTGATTTTGTGAAAGAGGATTTGGATCCTTTGCCGAGACCACCGCCTCTAGGATTTCCAGATCTATCCCTTCAAAAGTCATTTCCTCTCCTTCTTCATCCCGATTTTCAACTTCTTCCATTGCTTCTTCCGGTGCTAAATCAGATATAGGATTTACCTTGGCTCCTAGATTTTCTTGAGTCTGGTTTCCTTGAGAGGTTTCATCTCCCTTTTTGACCTGCACGACTGCATATCTGTTGTGGGTTTAAGATTTCTTGTTCACCTCAAGTCCAACTGACCTCTTGGCTAATCTTTTCTTGTTGGTGACTTTGGTGAACCCATCATCTTGTTTCTTATCCTGATTACTGACCATTCCTAGGTTTTTGTTTAGGGGGAAATCCCTGAAGAGATGGCCATGTTCATGACACTGTCTGCATCTGAAGGGTATTTTCTCATAGTCAATGGCTTGAAACCACTCCTCATCATCCCACGATATCTCAATTCCTTCTGGTAGATCCCGGGAAATGTCCATGTACAGACATATTCTAGCATATGAGGTGTATCTCATTTGTTTTGTTTGTTCAAACACTTTAACAAATACTCCCAGCATGTTTCCAATTTCGATGAGGATCTCTTCTTTCTAGTATTCCATTGGAAGGGAATACAGGCGTATCCATACCGGTGCTATGGTAAGATTCTCCCTGTCCGGGTTAAAACGTTCTTTCCAAGGCCTCAGATATAGGCCTGCTGATTGGAAGAAGTATGGGCCATTATAAAAATCCTGGTTCGATCGGCTTCATTAAAGAATACCACCGTGAAAAACCCTTTAGCTCCGAGCTGGAGATCGAAATGACCTTGGGGTTTCCATGTAGTATTTATCCACCATAACAGGGCTTTCTCAGATGGCCAAATTCCAATGAATTTTCCAATGAGAGCATGCTCTTTCATATACTGTATGTCCTCTCTAATTCGATCTGACTTGATCTAAAGTCTTGGTATCTTTCTTGATTTTGGCATGCATTGCCCTGGTTTTCGCAGTCCAAAAGCTAGATTAGTTTCTTTAATTAATCCAGTATGTCCAGCCTTATCCTGACCCTTCAAAGTTTTCGGAGCTTCCAACACCCCTTTTCCTTTATTGTCAACCACTCCGGGGTCAGGAGGTCGAGCCTCCCCATCCCCCAACACCTCCATTCTAGTTAACCTACTGCAACAGGGGATCCAGAACCGGATCCAAACCTACCTTAAAGCTTCTGAATCTGATAGTCTATCCTTGCAACACCGTGAAACCTTCCACCTTCATCTCCTCCATGCTACCAATTCCTATATTTACTTACTTTATGTGCAATGCCCCATATTTATAAATTCATTATTTATTTATTTATGTAGGTCACTTTTTTTCTAGTTGATTTATTAATAACACATGTGTGACTTTGTAACACTATTAAAAAGGTTTACAAAGGCTTCAAGTGGCAGGTGATTCTATGGTATTTATTGATTGGATTGTTGGTAAAGAATCTTTAAATGTCATTCATCTTAGCCAGTGGATGAGTAGAATATTGGAGTTAAAGGAGTTCTTTGCTCATATCACTTTCACCCATATTTATTGGGAGTTCAACAAGGAGGCGGATATTTTATCGAAGGCTGCTATGGGACATATGGATGGAATTCTTCATTATGAAGAATTTTTGGATTGTGCTCCTACTAATGTAGGATCTTAGAATCTCTTTTAGTGTGCTTTCTTTTGCTCTAGGTACATGTAAAGGTGGCAACTGACTCTAGAACCTTTTTGGGGGTCTATATCGATCCAGGGTAGTGGAAATAATACTTCTAGCTAGCTTGAATAGAGTTTATTTTGACACATAGAAATATTGGAGTATGTGTAATACAGTTAGTATGGATAGATGATCTGAGATATTTTATGTATGATGATCTAATGTAACTTTGATTCCATATAAATATCAAGTTATCTTTTTTTCGGTTTGAAAAAAAAATCTTTAAAATTTTAAGCTTAAATGAAATGGTTTATTTTAATTTATATCCACTAACCAATAAAACTTTTAATGTCGTTACTACTTCCATTACTTAGATTTGAGAAGTTACAATAAGATACTGATTAAGAGGGATTTCTTCACAATCTTCCTTTAGCTTTCACAATGTTTTATAAAGGATTCAAATATCCTACCCTATCATATCATATCATATCATGTCAAATTAAATCAAATCATTTATTTATATATATATATATATATATATATTATCTTTCTTATATAAACATATATTTAATAAAATTCTTCATATTTTTCACTTTCATTACCATGAATTAAAAAAAACACCAAAATCGTCAATTTTTTTTTAGTATTCGCCATTACAGCTTTCAACTCTATACCACTAAAAGGTAACATACATTGGAAACTTGGATACATAATACTATAATACATATCCGTATATTCAATTTTAACAGTTCATTTAAGTATATCTTATTTAATATTCTAAAATAAATTTCATGAAAATACTAAAACTGTTAACGCTTATCCTCGACCCGTTATTTTTTTATTAAATATTGATATCTTCTTTCCGCATGTTTAGGTATTATTTGTAATATTAAATCTGGTTTTAAGAGACGTTACTAGTCCAGTATTATGTTGCGAGAGTCCCCAGCCTCGGCCACCTTCGTTTATGTTGCGAGGACGACGTTTAACGACTTTCGATGTATTATATGTTATTATGTGTATTATAAAACGTGAAGTTAGACAAAGTGTTAGCTCTCATGATGGCTTCTTGTGCAAGGAATATAATTTTCCTTATATTCCATTACTTTATTTATTAAACATGTAAGTGGACATTGTAGTGCTAAATATATTATGTTTATTAGAATTGAAAATATTTAATATAAGGAATATATTTTTCCTTATATTTCAGTATTTTATTTATAGAATTGAAAATATTTAATATAAGGAATATAATTTTCCTTATATTTCATTGCTTTATTTATTAAACATGTAACATTGTAGTGGTAAATATAATATGTTTACTAGAATTGAAAATATTTAGATTGTACGGTGACAATTTTTTCCCATATGCTATTTACATGTTATATTAGACTTGATGGCTTCTTTTGTAAGAAATATAGTTTTCCTTATATTCCATTACATTATTTATTAAACATGTATCTAGACATTGTAGTGCTAAATATAATATGTTTACTAGAATTGAAAATATTTAGATTGCAGGGTGACAATTTTTTTCCCATGTGCTATTTACATGTTGTATTAGACTTGATGGCTTCTTTTGTAAGAAATATAGTTTTCTTTATATTCCATTACATTATTTATTAAACATGTACCTAGACATTGTAGTGCTAAATATAATATGTTTACTAGAATTGAAAATATTTAGATTGTAGGGTGACAATTTTTTTCCCATGTGCTATTTACATGTTGTATTAGACTTGATGGCTTCTTTTGTAAGGAATACAATTTTCCTTATATTCAATTAAATTATTTATTAAACATGTACCTGGATATTGTAGTGCTAAATATAATATGTTTACTAGAATTGAAAATATTTAGATTGTACAATGATAATTTTTTTCCCATGTGCTATTTATATGTTGTACTAGACTTGAGGAAAGTGCAGAAATATTAGTATTTAAAATCAAATCATTTCTATTTTTTCTAAAGGGTTCAAACACTTCCTAAAAACACATCTTATGGAAATATTAGTATTTAAAATCAAATCATTTCTAGTTTTTCTAAAGGGTTCAAACACATCCTAAAAACACATCTTAGTAGTGTAAATAAAAAATCAATCTTAAAATCTATACATACTTTTTTTAATTCACTCATCATTTATGAAGTAATAAATATTATAAAAAATTTAAAGAAGAATTCCATCTTGAACAATCGAGCAATGTTAACATGTCTTCAATGCTCACTACTTAATGATCAGTGTACCTTTAATATTAAATGAAAATGGATGTGAATCAAGATCAAGAGTCAATAAATTCTCATTATTTCATTGGTATTCAATGTAATCTCCATTTGAAATCATATTATCCTCATTCATCCAAGAATTGGCATGATATTTACTATCCATACTTAATGGTTTTGACTCCCATGGGCATAAATTTGTTAATGATCATATTTGGGATTAAAAGCTCTATCAAGATAAGTGAAAATTTCAAATATGTATGTTCTTGCTTAAGTTTAACATATATGAACATGCAAAAAAATAGAGCTTATTAATATATAATATAAGCTAAAATGTGTGATTGAAACTATAATAATTATCATACTAATAATCTAAATCCCCACTTCTCCATATTCTATATTGATCATCCACATTTTCTTGATTTTATATCTTATTATCTACCACACTCTTTCACACCCCTCTCGATGTTTTTAACACACTAATATCTATCCTACGCCTAATATGCATGTGAAATATCCATGTAACATATCCTTTATAGCCCTAAATATTTGGAACAATACCTTTTTTTCTTAAGTAAAATTCTTAAGCAAGATATGGATCAAATACTAGAATTGTTGTCATCACCATACATGTGTGTTAGAGATTATGCTCTAATATCCACTAGCATACATTTTTTTGGTATTAGAAATAAAGTCAACAATCCACATCACATCAGGTTGGGGTTGATCAACAATTTATTTTATTCCTTGTTTGTATGGTTCTCACAAAGCTCTAAATCTTAGATATATTAGATTAAATAATCACCATAGATGTAATCATGTTATATTTGGGTATATTTGCATATGCCCACGGAAGCATAATGTAAGTAGGATATCTTATAGGCTCTTATGATTTTTCTGATAAAGTTCTTTCCTCTTAGAATATGCCTCAATTAACTCTACTCCGATTATCCTTAGCCATCATTTGTATAAGCTTAACAAATTTTATCCTCTTTGGGTGTCCACACAAATACCTAGTTTTGTCCAAATGTTTTTATTTTGAATTTTAAGACTTGGAAATTCCTACAAAGAAGTTTATATATATATATATATATATCCAAAATTATCAAATATTATTTTTGTTATTTATTTTGATCCGAAGTACAATTTATTTATTTAGTGATAAATTAATTTTTAACATTGTAAAGAAAATTGAAGGGCAATTTGTATGCAACATTGTTTAAAATGAAGAATATACTTAGTTTTGTTTGACACTTGAAGTGTGCCAACTAATTTTGGAACTTTTTATCATGAAAGAATTAAATAAGTATATTGCCTTCAAATTTGATAATTATAGGATTATCCTGACAAGACAAATTAAACCAAGAGTAGTGACTTTGACCATAAATTTGTCAATAAGATCAAACATTTTCTTTTTCCCCCACAAAATCCTTTCAAGGAGATCTCTACATGTTTATTGATCAATCTATATGCATTTTGCATTCATTGGGATTTGTGTAGTTCCCAATATTCTTTAATTTTTTTTAACTAGAACATATAGTTTTGTATTAACAAACGTTGCGGCTGAATTGTTGAGTACGAGAAATACAAAGTAGAAAAAAATGTTTTAGCATATTGTCTCAAACTAAGGGTTCAACAAATTATTCCAAAAAACTTTGTTTTCATGCGAAGAGGAAATTCTAAAGAGGCTTCTAGTATAATTGTGGCAAAAAAATTCTAAATATAAATTGCATTTACAATAAATTAAGAGATTTAATTAAGGAGGATAGTTTTACTATTGATATCTTCATGGATGATGGTGTTTTCCGAGCCCATACTATCCACATTTTTGTTCAGATTTGAGGCCAAGCTTTTGAATATGTTGATTTCTAGCTTATTACCTCCCTAAACAAAATTCATTAACTCTTAATGTGGCCTTGACGCCCTAATAATATCATGTATTTCTTTGTTGTTTTTGTCTTGGTGGGCTGGGAATTCCAGTGATTGATAGTGAAGATGGCCCACAAATTTTTCACATCAAAATGCCTCTCTATGCAGATTAATGCAACCCCCAATGTAGATTGTTGCAACTTGGCTTGCAGCAAATACCTGTGCAAATTGCTGTAACTCAGTTGTGTATTCAATTGTTTTCTACAACCATTATTATGTCATGAGGCTTGTGAGGTAAATACACTGTAGACCTAGGGGAAGCGTCAAAGGATCCCTTTTTACCATGATTTTTAATACACCATGTTTAATCTTGGTGGCATTATTTGCATCCCCATCTTCTGCTAGGTTATTAGCGTTTGGGACATGAAAAAAAATGATCTCAAAGAACAAAGTGGATTCATGCTTGATTCTCGCAATGATCCTCACAATCTTGGTGTCTTTGGGATACTTGGAACAATGCATTTGCTTTATTATTATTGTCGAGTCTGATTAAAATGAGGATGTCAATATGAAGGAAGAAGCTTGTTTAAGCTCTCGTAGGAGTCCCTAATTGTAGAATTGCTTCCTATTTTTATCAGGGCCTTAATTGACCCCACAAGCAAGTGCGACCCCTGGATTATTCTTGGAAGGCACATCGAAGAAAATAATGTGATTTTTTTTACTCTTCTGGCAAATTGTGAAATTGTGAAGTGAGAACCTTCAAGTATGATTTTCCATTATAGAGAGAAGCCTAGTTTAGGGGAAAATTTTGTGAATGTATTCCCAAGAGGTATGAAGTCTTGAAACCAACTCCTTTCCATACCATTAATACAATGATGGAATCATCATTGATTCCTTTAGCACTTAGACTTTCCAACAACAATAAAAAATTGGCTTTAGCTACAGTTTTCCTTGGGTGATCTTTCTCTTACTGGAATATGAACTTATTTCTAGCAAGCCAAACGTTCCAACAAATGAATTTAGTAGTGATTTCCAAGCTATTTTGAGAAGAGGAATACTCTTGAAGGTTCCAGTATAATTTTTATGCCATACAATGAGAATTTCTTTGTAGCTAGTTGGTGGGATCAGCTTGTCCCTAATTTCTAGAATGGCCAAATTCCATACCATCTTGGTATAGGGTTAATTAAGGAAAATATGATGTTGAGTTTCATCACAAAATTGGTAGAGAACACACTAAAAAGGACCTTGAATGACTTTTTTCTTGAGGTTGTCTATTGTTAGGGATTTTCCATGAGCTAGGACCCAACATGAACTAATAAGCTTAAGGAGACAATCTCCATATAATATTTTTTCCAACATTATGGAGTAAGGAGGAAGGTTGAGGGAATATAGCTCTGTTTCATATCCTTGTTTTGCTGCATATCCAGAATTGCCCCATCCTCTTGAATATGAATTGTGATTGATTGGAGAAAATCAAGAAGGGATGAGAGGAAAGGAGAGGTAATACTTTTGAGATTGGGGGTATGCAAAACCCAGTCTACCCATCGCTTGCCATATTTTGTCCAATTCAAGATGTTGTGCAGGGCTTGCATATTTTCACCCTCCATCCAAGATCTAAGAGGAGTAAGATTTTGTTTTGGGGAAAGGGGAGGATTACCATGGATACTATAAGTCCAAAATTTGATTTATTTTCCATTTCCTATAATCTAAGTGAGTTTCGATTCAATTAATGGAGCAAAAACCTTCAACATTTTCCAAATGTGTGATCTTCCCCTGCTCGAAAGCTTGTTTTCCAAACATCTCTTTCTTGTACTGTAGAAGTACTTTTTAAAGAGAGATCTCTTGATCCATTCCAGCTTACCCATGAGTAGACCCCAAATTATTTTTTCCCGAATCACAATATTCATCAAGGGTTGGTCTTTAATCCCAAGTCCTCTACTATCTTTTGGCACTCTTACAATGTTCCAATTGACAAGATGATACCTTTTTGTATTGGTTTTTTCCCCTTTCCAGAGAAATTTCTTGATACTTTTTGTTATCTGGGCCATGATTCCTTTTGGAGCCAGCATGGATGAACATCTATATATCGACAAGAATGTTAGGACATATTTTATTAGGACATTTTTCCCGTTGGATTGAATTATTCTGAACCCCATTGGTGAAATTTCCCTTTGATTTTTCTGATAATATCCAACCAAATCTCGGAGGAAGGTTCATGCAAGGAAATGAGCATCCGAAAATACATGAAGTTGTGCCATGAATCTATGCTCCCAAGATGGAAAATTATGATTATTTCATGGAGGGATGGAGGATGAGTGTTCCAAGCATAAATGGTGAAATCATGCTTTCCCCTAATTAATATTTCCACCTGGGCCTCAAGAAAGAGATCAAGAACCTCTTGGAAATGAGTTTCCATGATCATTGAGGCTCCTTTCAGTAGAAGGGTGTCATCTAAAAACTGAGAGTCATTCATGAATTTAAATCCTCTTGTTATGGAGATTCCCAAAATATTCCACTTGTTATTTATTTCTTGAAATTTATACTTAGAGATTCTTCCATGATAATGTACACCAAAGGGGATAAAGGGAATCCTTTCCTTAAACCTCTACTTGCTTTAAAGAAGGAGGAAGGGTGCCCATTGACAAGAGGAGCAAGCCAAATATTTAAAATGCATTTTTTGATCCAATCTATAATTTTTTTTATCAAATCCAAACTTATGCATGACATTGAGGAGAAAGGAGTGTCTTACTCAATCAAAGGCATTGGCTATGTCGATCTTTATCAGCATTCATGTGTCCTTGTGGTATTTCATGGAGTGGATTTCCTCTTAAACCAATAAAATATTGTCAATGATTTGTCTTTTCTACATGAAGTCCCCTTGATTATCAGAGATGATCATGGGAAGAATCTTTTTCAACCTATTTGCTAGTATTTTGGTGAAAAGTTTTTAGGTGGAGTTGCAAAGGGATATTGGGCCAAATCATGCAAAAGTGGTGGGATTGGTTTCCTTGGGAACTAGGGTGAGTAAATAGGAGTTGGTACCACCACAAACGTTTACCTTCTTGTTTAATATAGAGCATCATTTTTTAAAACTGTCAGGGCTAGGGGATTTGTCGGAGGCTAGTCCCCATATGGCCTCAATAATTTCTTGCTCCTCTATGTATTTGATAAGTGAAGAATTGGATGCACTTGAGATTGAAGGTGGTATTTTTTCCAACATTTCCATAGAGGAGGGAGGATCCCCATCCCTAACCTTTATGTAGAGTGAGATGAAATGGATGTTCAATGCAATTTTCGTACTAGAGTTTCTGATAAAATGTTTTTATAAAATCTCTTGCATTTTTCTGAAAATTGCAACTTTAGAGAGGCCAAACCCTTGCAAATTTTTAAGATTATTTGTCAAAAATGGTACCAATAAATTCAACTACAAATCTAGATTCTAATTATATAATAATTGTTTATTTTCATCAATAATTTATATTTATTAATAATTTTATCCTAAACTCTATCACTTCAAACTTTTACTATTCTAAAAACTACCTGTAATGAAAATTCAATATATTCAAATTGACAATACAAGAAAAATAGGAAAAATCATAGTGCACTTCCTCTCCATGTTCTCTTCACAAAGATTCTTTTAGTTCTCTTAGTAATGATGACATCAAAATGCAAATTGATGGATCACAAAATGTGTTGAAACATCACCATTTTTTGTCTTACTCAATTTCATTAAATAATAAAAAATAATAGTTAAATCTAACAATTCCCCAACAATAGTTCATGCACTAGTACCATCTTTCTAGATTGTGACAATATATATATATTTTCCCCCAAAATGAATATCCATGTCTAACAAACATAACATATTAGTAAGTCAATCATTATCTTGATGTAAAATTTTAAATTACATACAATTAGTAATCACCAAATTTATGATGAAGTTGTGATGATGAAGTTCTTGTAGAAATGATTTATAAAATGCTGAAAATTAGTATTAAATTGAAATCAATAGAAAAAAGGTTGAATGTAGAAGAGGATAATGTAAATAAAGATGAAATGAATTTGATAAAATGCTGAAAAATAGTATTAAATTGAAATCAATAGAAAGAAGGTTGAATGTAGAAGAGGATAATGTAAATAAAGATGAAATGAATTTAACTGGAGCGAGTTAAATTGAAGGAATTAAAGTTGAAATGAATGCTTATGATGATGAGAATGGTTCAAGTAATGAACTAATGATGTTGTAAATAATCAAGAAAATGTAATGAATGACATTGAGCAGTTGGAAATTTAAGAACAGTTTGTAAATGATTTTTTTGTGAAAGGGAGTCCTAAAGAGATCAGGCACTGCTATAAGTTGATTTTGTGGCAGCAAAATTTTGAAGAGGTTGAATCCTACAAAATGGATATGTTACAACATAAAATTTTGAGTACAGCAAGAAGAAAGCCACTGAAGACTATGATTATGTTGATGGAAGAATGAGGCCAAAGGACATTGACAATAGCATATTTGAAGAATCAAAGAAAACAGTGAAGCTAAAGAAGAAAGTGAAAATGAAGAAGCCAAAGCACGGATGGTTTAAAGTTTGGCGTCGATGAAGATGGAAAAATGTTAATAGGTTTATGTATTTTGAACAATTTTGATTGTTGGTAAGCCACATTAAGACCAACATGCATGTTTATCAAACATTTATTTTTGAAATTAGCATTTTGAAAGTCGGTCATTATGTATGTAAACTCTGTATCTGAAATTTGTATGTGGCTCTAAAAATTAAGGAGTTTTGGAAATTGTGGTTATTTCTCCCACCACCTAACTTTGTATGTTTACAACTTTGTAGTTGGTCTAGTTAATGTAGTAATTTGTGGGAAAATAGATACTACGATAAGCTAAATCTTCAAAACATTCTCGCCATATGGATCATTCCAGAGAAACATGTTATGTATATTTACTTGTTTATGGTTTAATACAATGTAGAGTTGAGAGCGGGTTCAGCTTTGTGTTTCTTTGTGTGGCAGCCAGATCTTTTTATCTTTCTATGTGCAAATATTTCCTTTATTTAATAAATTAGATGTACAGTGTTGTGTATTTGTTCCACTATCAGTTGCGCCATCCCACAGAAATGACCTTGTCAATTGGAGCTATCTCTAGGGTGAAAGGAGCAAGTGACATTGCTTGATTGGAGACATAATCGGTCTAGGAGGAGATTCGACAAATTGAAGAAGAGGTCGACAATTCTAAGAGGAGGTTGGAACAGATGGAAATAAGCGCCATTTTGAAGTGCTGAAGTGAATCACCTCATCCAAAGGTAGAATCGTTTGTCATAGAACAAGCTAATTCACGGAATGGATTCCGGTGCAGTCTGAAGCAATCTTAACCGATGAATAAGAAATTGCTAATGGGAAGAGTATCTAACCTACAAAGTAGCTAATCAAAACTCATTTGTATATCCATTTATTTTCACTGTGATGTTGATTACATTGATAGATGTTTATATTTTAGAATTTGAGGTCACTAACAAATATGCGTTTTTTCTAGATTGTAAGAAAATGAAACAAGTGTATTGTCCATATTGATTTTATGTTGATTGTTCCAAATTTTAAATTAACATTTGACTTGAAAAGGCCAAATTTATTACATTTGAAAAATAATATAACAAAATACATATCCACCGCACCTTAGAAATTGAAAAGAATCATAGGTATTTCAACAAGAGACTACGGCTTGATTCTTAGTGAATCCTAGAAACCAATCATAAAATCTCTAAAAAGGGAACAAGAACAAGATGTCAACTAAGTAATGGATGTGATGAAGAAAATTTTATTTTTCATAATTATGATCTGAGCTAAAATTTCTCTTGATGATGGACTCAGCTGAGTAGTCAGAAACATGTATAAAAACTAGGGTCTCTATATAAGTTGTTTTGAAAAAAAATAGAATATACAAAATAACTGGTAGCTGATATATATATAACTAGTAACATTCATGGATAACTAATAGTTAATGCATATATAGTTGTAGTAAAAAATCCATTAAATAAAAAAAAACATTTAAATTGTAACTAGTTGTTGACCACAAGTTAAATAACTGTGCTAGTAAATAACCATAGCCATCACATTCAACTAGGTCTTCTGGTAAAAACCTCAATACATAATGCCGCATGCAGCAAGCCATGGTGATTGTATATAAATTTAGATGGCGTCTGAAACAGTGCTAATACATAATACCACATGTAGCCAACCATGGTGATTGCATATAAACTTAGATGGCGGCTGAGACAACGCTAATACATAATACCGCATGTAGCAAGCCCCATTTTTTTGGTGATTGCATATAAACTTAGATGGTGACTAAGACAACGCAAATGGTGAGAGGAAGTAATTTACTATCAATGAGTAGACTTCAATAATTGCTAGAACAGTAAACATCAGAAACCAGAACTAGAACCAATGCTGAGAGGCCAAGCCAAAGTCAGAACTCCACTTAAAGAGCAAGAGTTGAGAGCCATACTCCAAAAAAGTCGACAAAAGGAAGATTGCTAAAAAGAACTTGTTTTAAAGTGTTGTATAGTCAAGGATCTCAGGAAAACACCAGGATTACATAGCCGACAATATAAGAGTAGATAGGAGGTAATTTTTACTTTTCTTGCACAACATGAAAATCCATGTTTTAGCACCACAAGTTAGCACCACTTATGTTTTTTGGTGCTAAAGTGGTGGTAGTGGCACCATTTATAGTTTTATGGTGTTAATGTGGTGGTATTAGCACCACTTATATTTTGCGGTGTTAATGTGGTGGTATTAACACCACTTATATGTTGTGGTGTTAATATTGTTTATTAATATTATTGGAAATTGAGCTTTTCCTTTTTATGTTAAGAGAAATGCCTTGTTGGCAAGTACCATGAAGTAGTGCTAAGTTATTATTTTCCACATGGGCATGTACACATAGGATTTAATTATGAGGATTTGCACCATAAACACTACAACTTCACAAATAATTATTTTGTAAATATCTCAATTAAATTATTTATCTTATGTTTATTCATTTGAATAAATGATCAAGATTAATTTATTTTATACTATTTAAACAAATAATGGAAAATAATAAAAACAACAATTTTCAATTTATTATTAATATAAAGTAGTAATACAAATTATTACTTGAAATTTGATTAAATTCAATTGAGAATTTTTTTTAATCTTATTAAATTTCTTGATGGATAGTATAATTATTAGGTTTTTAGTAGCAAGAATGACCTTAGGCTAGAGAAATATCATCTTGGCAAGTGCCATATAGTGGTGTTAAGTGATTATTTGTTGCATGGACATGTACAAATATGATTTAATTATGCTAATTCACACTATAAACACAACAACTTGAGAAATAATTATTTTGTAAATAACTTAATTCATTTTTTTCATTAAAATAAATGCAAATAACTTAATTCATTTTTTTTCATTCAAATAAATGCTCAAGACTAATATATGAGGGTTTATATCGCAATCACAACAAATTCAATTATTTATGTGTATGTTATTTAAACAAATAAATTCACGTGATTCATTTATGAGACTTTGCACCACAAGAAGAACATGTTCATAAATAATTATTTTGTAACTAACTCAATTCAATCATACCTTTTTAATATTATTTAAGCAAATAAATTCATATTATTTTTAATATTGACACATAATTAAAGTCAATCATTTTTAATTTATTACATTATAAAATAGTAATAAAAGTTATTTGAATTGAAATTTGATTATTACACTTTTATTGATCTTATTAAATTTCTCCTAGACATGATGGAGGGGGGAAACCATTACCTTAGGCCCTTAAAAAAGGTTTTAGGAATCTAGGACCAAGAAGGATAATCATCACACATGTGTTTGTAAGAGTATTCTTTGCCTCTATGTGTGGGAATTGATGCCATTATAAGGTTTTGACCGATACTAATAGGTCTACTTTCCCTTGACCTAGTTAATACAAGAAACCTAGTCTTTTAGATAAATGAAGCTTCTAGGCATGTAGCGATAATAATGATGTGTTAAATTGACACAAATTACTTTTTGAGAAGATCCATGGCCTTATAATAGGGATATAGGGGAGAATTAGAGGAAATAGAACTAGGTATATGTCTTCGGGGAATATTCATGATTACGAGAGCAAACCTAGGCCTTTGACATTAGGGGAAACCTCTAGGAATATTTTTTTCACACGGAAAATACCACCTTCCTGCTATTCTGAAGGAATCAAGGAAAGATAACACGCACGGGAAATCCCAACAAACTTCCCCACATATCATGGATGGTAGTTCGAACAAACCAACCAGTCATCCAAGCCAGACGATGTCTCAATGGAATTGAACCCGGGTGGATGGAATGAAATCCATCTATCCCCACCAATGGACCACCGTATGTGGGAATATTATATTAACAAGTATACCTTGAAACACCACATAAGACCTATTGAGGGTATCCTTGGCGTAATATTGGGGGTATAAATGTCACTAAGGGGTTTTAAGCACTATATATGGGTTTCAAGTCCCTTGTCATGTTTGAGTGGGGAAACCCAACCCTTAAACCATAATAATATATTTTTGGCATCCAAGACCAAAAGAAACACCTCGAACCACTATACATGGCCTCATAGGGGTATTATTTACCCCTAAGTGAGGACATCAAGCCATTATGAGGTTTTTCCTAGTATATATGGATCTCATGGTTTTCTATAATGTCATAGGAGGAAACATGGGTCTTAAACCCTAAGGGAGGATTTGAAACACACTCATGTGAACACCCAATGTTACCATTGGAGTTTGAGTATTGATATAAATTGTGACACTAGATATGTGTCTTAGAATCTTGGACATAGTTGTGGGAGGAATCAAAAGACTTAGTATCTAAAGGAAGGTTTTAGGAAGCTTGAGCTAAGAGCAATGACTCAAAATGTCCAATAGGAGAACATGAACTGTGTAAGAGATCGTTATCCTTAAAGTGGGATATGGGTGGCAATATGTAGTTTTTTGCACTAAGGATCGGTCTTGGACCATGGTTGGGGAATACATTGATGGAATTGTGCCCTAACATAAGATTATTGACATAATGAGCGATTATTAAGGCCATGAACCATAAATTAAACCCTTTAAAGTGGATATTTGCGATAAAAGTTGGATATGGGCACAATCAAGGGTTTTTGCATAGTGGGATGGATCTCGAGGCCTCGAATGGAGTGATACAAAGAAAGAAATATCCTTATGTAGGTGTCCTAGTACGTTGGGAATGACATTCTAGGGAGGAATACCATGTCTTTAGCACTAAACAATACATCGAGGCATACATATCCATGAGCAATGCCTCGAAGCACCATGCATGACTTCATAGGGGTATCCATTGTGCTATGTATGAAGGGACTATGACATTAGTTCCTTGGACATGGTCAATGCAGGAGACCTAAATCATAGGACCTAAAGGAATATGCTGGGCATCCAAAGCTAAGAATGTTTCCTCCACCAAATACACAAGGCCTCCTGAGAACAACATTAGCCTGTGATTGAGGATGTTGGTGCCAATAAATGGGTTTGATCAATACGTGCATGCCTTAGGGCATTGGGAATGATGTTCTAGATAATAATACGATGCCTTTGAACCTAACAAACTCATTGAGGCATCAAAATCCATGAACAATGAATCCAAGCACCATGCATGACTTCATAGGGGTATCTATGGTACTATGTATATATGTCTTGGGCCTTAGGGACTTCAACATTGTTAGTGGAGGATACCTAAACCTTGGACCCTAAAGGAAGCTTCTAGCCATCGAGGGATAAGAAGGTTCCCTCCACCAACCATAGATAACCTCCTAAGGGTATCATTGACCTATGATTAAGGGTTCTAGGGCCTTGGGAGTTACATTATCTACAACAAGAGCATGCATTTATCTTTAAAGAAACCTTTAAAACATCCAAAGCGATGAAAAATTTCTCAAAGCACCATACATGACTTCAAAGGGGTATCCATGCTTCTATGTCTCCATGTCTTGGGGACATAGGGCCATGGACATGGTCAAGGGAGTAGAATTGAACCTCAAGCCCTAAAGGAATCATTTATACATATAGGTCTGAGATAGTATCCTTAAGTGACAACACATGGACTCCTGAGGGTACTGGTTTCCTATTATTGGTAATGTCAATGCCATCAGGTTTTTCTTAGTAGTATCTATGTGTCTCAATGCCTTGGGAATGATGTTCTATGGAAGAATACCATGCCTTTGGTCCTAAAGAAACAATTAAGTCATCCATATCCATGAAAAGTGCCTCTAAGCACCATGCATGACCTCACAAAGATATTCATGGCACTCGGTATCTGTGTATTGGGGTCTTGGGGCATTAGAAATGGTCATGGGAAGAAACTTAAACCTTTGGAGCAAAAATAATATCATAGACATTGAATGCTAAGAAGATTTCCTCCACCAACCACACATGTCCTCTTGAGGGTATCATTGGCCTATGATTGAGGATATTAGTGACTTTAAATGGTTTTGGGAAATATGTACATGTATTAGGGCCTTGGAAATGATGCTCTAGGAAGCAATACCATGAAATTTTCCCTAAAAAACCCATTGAGGAATCTAGAGCCATGAAGAATGCCTCAAAGCACCATGCATAACTTTGCAACAATATTCATAGTGCTTTGTATCTAGGTCTTTTGGTTTTTGTCACTTTGACATTGTCAATGGAAGAGACTTGAACCTTGGTCCATAAATAAATTTCCTGCACCAACCACACATGGCCTCCTAAGGTTCTCATTGTCTTATGACTAAGTATGGTGGTGTCATTAGGTGGTTTTGAGAAATGTCTACATGTCTGAAGGCCTTGAGAATGACATTCTAGGGATAAAGATGTCCATGCCACTGGGTGGTTTTGAGTAGTATGTATGTGTCTTAGGCCCTTCAGAATGGTGTTGTACGGAACAATACCATGCATTTATCCCTAAAGAAAGTATTTAGGAATCTAGAGCCATGAAAAATGCCATGGATGACTTTAGATGGGTATCCAAGGTACTATGTATCTAGGTCTTGTGGCCTTGGGAGCTTCAATATGGGGAGTGGAGAAGAACTGAACTTAGCGACCTAAAGGGAGCTTGTAGATATCCGTGGCTAAAAAGGTTTCCTCCACCAACCACAAATGGAATCCTAAGGGTACCATTATCCTGTGATTGGAGATGCCAATGCCATTAGGTGGTTTTGGGCAATATTTACATGTCTCAATGCATTGGAAATGATATTCCATTGAAGAATCCATGCCTTTAACCCTATCCAAACCCATTAAATAATGCCATTAAGAAAAACACATAACTTCGAAGGGTATCCATGGAACTATGTATCAAAGATTGGGGAATTGGGTTGTTGGACATGGTCAAGTGAGAAGACCTAAACCTCAAGCCCTAAAGGAATCTTCTATCCATCCATGGCTAAGAATGTTTCCTCCACAATCAACACATGACCTCTTGAGGGTGTCATTGGCTTATGATTGATGATGCCAATGCCATTTGGTGGTGTTGAGTAGTGTATATGTGTCTTGGGCTGTTTGGAATTATATTTTATGGGAAAACACTATGTGTTTGGCCCCCAATAAATTGTTGAGGCATTCAATGCCATGAACAATATCTCAAGGCATCATGCACGACTTTGTAGGGATATCCATGGCATTATGTATGTAGGTTTCTTACCTTGGTACCTTGGACATGGTCAGTGGAGGACACTTGAACCTTAGGCCCTAAGGGAATCTTCTAGCCATCTAGGGCTAAGGAGGTTTCCTCCACTAACAAAAAATGGCATCCTGAGTGTATCATTGGCCATGGTTGAGGATCTCGGTTACATTAGGTGATTTTGAGAAATATGTAGGTGTCTTATTGCCTTGGGAATGGTGTTTTAGGGAATAATACCATGCCTTTGGACCTAAAGAAATAGTTGAGGAATCTAGAGCCATGAACACTACCTTGAAGCACCATGCATGGATTTGTAGAGATATCTATGGCACTATGTATCTAGATGTTATGACCTTGGGTCCTTAGACTTGCTTAATGGAGGATACTTGAACCACCAATCCTAAAAGAATATTTTATCCATATACGGTTAAGTATGTTTCCTCCATCAACCAGACATGGCCTACTGAGGGTGCCATTAGCATATGATTGAGAATGTGGGTTCGGTTTTTTCTAGAATTTTGTAGGTGTCCTGGGGTCTCAGGAAATATATTTTAGGGAATAAGATCATTCCTTTGGGCATAGATAAACCACTGAGGCATCTAGATCCATGAATAATGCCTCAAAGAACAACAAATGAATCAACATCAATATCAATGGTGATATATATCTAGGTCTTGTAGCCTTGGGGACTTCGACATGGTTAATGGAGGAGACCTAAACCTCAGTCCCTAAACGAATATTCTAGCCATCCAAACCTAAGAATTCCTCTACTGATAACACATGGGCTCGTAAGGGCATCATTGGCCTATGATTGATGATATATGTTCCATTAGGTGGTTTTGAGCATTATGTACCTTTCTTAGGGCCTTGAGACCATTAAGACATCGATAGCCATGAAAAATGCCTCAAATCACCATGCATTAATTCATAAAGGTATCCAAATAGAATAAAAAATGAGAAATCTGTCCAATATTGTTGGTACCTAAGCATCCCTAACCCAGTGGTTTCTCTAGATAGGGTTTAGCAGCAATTGGGGTATGTCGATCAAGACCACCTTTGCTTGCTTGTGAGTAAAGTATTTTGATAACGGGACCCATTGTTATATGTATCTATCTTGTGGCCTTGGGGCCTTCGACATGGTTAGTGGAGGACACCTGAACCTTTGCCCTTAAAGGAAGCTTGTATCCATCTAGGAGTAGAAGTTTGCCTCCACCAACCATACAAAACCTCCAAATTGAATAATTGGCCTATGATTGAGGATGTTTTTACCGTTAGGTGGTGTTAAGTAGTATGTACATGTATTAAACACTTAGAAATTATGTTCCATGGAAGAAGACCATGTTTTTGGCCCTAAAGAAATCGTTGAGGCATCTATAGCCATGAGCACTACCTAAAACCACCATTAATTACTTTAGAGGGGTATCTATGGAACTATGTATCTAGGTCTTGTGGCCTTGGGGACTTACACATGGTTAGTGGAGGAGACCTCAATATCGAGCTCTAAATGATTTGTATATCCATCTAAGGCTAAGAATTTTGCCTCCACTAAAAACAAGCTCAAGCTCTAGCTCAAGCTCTAAGAAGTTTTCCTCCACTAAAAAGGCATGAAGCTCAAGCTCTAATGGAATCTTCTAGCCATCTAGAGATAAGAAGGTTCTATCCACCAACAACACATTGCCTTTCAAGGGTCATTGGCCTATGATTGATGATGTTAGTGACATTAGGGTGTTTTGAGGAGTATGTACATGTCTTAGGGTGTTGGGAATGGATTTCAAGGGAGGAATAACATGCTTTTATCACTAACGAAATAATTGAGGATTCCACATCCATGAACAATGCCTCAAAGAACCACACATGACTTTTTCGTATCTCATATGCATAAAGTTTCTGCAATTGTACCTCCCAAGAAAATTCTCCACAATGTTGTTGAATATATGAAAAATACTAGAAATGCTTTGAGAGGGGAATTGGTTAAAAACAAAAATATAGTCAAACCATATTTCATAGGAGAAGTAGATATTTCCAAGTATTCAATACTAAAATGTCCCAAGATGATAAATATTTCGCTTCATGCTATGGTATATCTTCTCTCATCCATCAAAAATTTAAAGAAGGATTTCATCCTATCACTAGTTATGGGGTAATTTTTCACGTATAAATTCTTTGTTCTAAATAAATGTTCATGATATGAAACAAATATATGTAAATGAAAGTTTCAATGAAAACAATTTGTAGGTATGTTGATCTTATATTGTATGCTTCTTAGGTAATTGTTTCAGAGGATGAAAGAGAAGAGGAAAATGAATTTTGACTCATGCTTCAACCTTATCATATGTTGACATGTTGAATCTACATGTGGATTCAAAGGTTTGTTCACTTCAATTATTTTTGCAATCAATAGCATATTTTAGTTATGAAATGACATTAAATTCATAACCTTTTTATTGTTTTCTGCAATTCAGTTAAAGCTATTGTTTGTGTTTTTTTCTCCATCATTTTTTGTATTTTTATTGTTTACAAAGAAAAGTCATCATGTTTATAATTTTCTTTTACCATTTTGGTCATGCAGGTGATGGCAAGTTCCGTGGAAAAATCAAGGATGGACAATATTATCAATGAACAACTTCAAATGAATTATTAGTTTTCTCTCTTTCATTTTTGTGTAAAAACAAATTTCAAAAACATAGTCTTCCATTATATTAATATTATGAAAATTATTGTTTTATGATTATCAAATATAATTTTTTTTGGAACGGCATTATAGTTTTTATTATGTTTTTTTATTGTATTGAATTATTGATTTTTTAAATAATGGATTAAATCAAATAAACTATAATGAAATGTATTAATAAATATATTTTATCGTTGTTTATATATATATATATATATATGATGCAAAAAATATAAATCACATATATTATATTTTTTCTTTAAAAACAAATTTCAAAACACAATCTTCCATTATATTAATACTATGAAAATCATTATTTTATAATTATAAATTATAAATTTTGCTGAAATAGCATTATGGTTTTCATTATGTCTATTTAATGTATTGAATTATTGTTTTTTAGATGATGGATTAAAATCAAATAAACCAAATAATATATATATAAGCTTATGGTGTAAAAAATATAAATCACACACGTGTGTGATTTATATTTTTTTTACCCTTTATTATTTTATGGTGCTTTGCACCATATATATAGATAGATAGATAGATAGATAGATATTAATTATGCATTTAATTTTTTTGTACCATTTATTATTTTATGGTGCTTTGCACCACTTCTTATTCTATGAAGCAAGTTGCACCATATATATATATATATATATATATATATATATATATATATATATATTGCACCATTTATTATTTTATGGTGCTTTGCACACTTGTTATTTTATGGTGCTTTGCACCATATACAAGCTTGAGTATAATAATAATAATTTTCATGTTTCACACTAAAAACTATTAATCCATGTTGGATTGGTTTTGGTGTTTTGCATCACAAAATTTTAATCCACATAAGATTGGTTTTTGGTTGTTTCCACCATACACCATGTTATGCCACATGTTCATTTAACACCAAAATCAACTTTTTTACAAACAACATTTTTGCCCCATAAATTTTAGCACCACTTGAGTATCCCTACATTATCACCACTTTTGCACCAATATTTGAAAATTGAGGATTTCCCAAATCCTTTACAAATAGTGATGCTAATGTGAGGCTAAAATGCCCTTTTTCTTGTAGTGCTGTAGCTAAAGGCGTGGCATTATAATTCACATCTTGACAGACATTTGTTAGAGGCAAGAGAGTTTCCTCTTCATATTAGTTTTCTTTCTCAGTTTTAATGATAATTCCTACTATCATTGATGTGATTGTTTCCGTTCTCATACTGTTGAAAATTTCCTCCTACTAAATTAAGGGAGTTGCCAAGTAGTGATAAAACATCTTATACAATGATTAGACGCGGGACAACATGGTAAACCAACATGAACAATGTAAAAGAGCTTCTAAAAGTAAATTTGAGAAACTCATGAAATTTTGAGAAATATAATTCCTAAATATCAAGTTTTTTTACGCAGTTTTAAATAAAACCTGTATAAACGAATCACTGATATATTTTGTAATTATGTTGAAAATCAATGATATATTTTGTAATTATGTTTGGCATAAGTACAAAGAACTATGTATAAACAAAAGCACAATTATATACAGTTAGATTTAACTTAAGGAAAAAATTAAAAAGAGTTGTAGAGATATAGAGCCTGCAACATAATGGTGAATTGGGTAAGATGGAAATTTTCAAACATAACATCAACCTGAAAGATTGTTAAATAAATTACAGATAATTTAACAACAAACTTAGCAAAGCAGGCTTTGAATTTAGCATATGATAGAGGAGATGATGCTCTATTTCCCTCTAGACATGTTTTCTACTGGATGGCAAACTAAATCGTAACTTTAATTTTTCTTTTGATAAGGTTTTAGGCGTCTTCTTGTTTATTTTCCAGAGCCCTCGCTTGTAGTGATGTTATGAGATAGTTTTTTCAATCTTTTGATCATAACATGTAAGCTCTGTAAATGACTTTCCATGCCTACCATAAGAATGATAATGTTAATGAAGAGGAGATTAACAGGAAAGCATCTCAACAACGTCCCCGCAAAGCTAAAATTTTTGTGAATACATGCTAAGTTTTTTATTTGAATTTTTCCCTCTTTTCATTTCATTTGGTGTGCAAGATGTCCATGAAAACCAAGGGAAAGAAGTTCCTACATTCTTAATTTACCATCATAGATGGATCAATCAGAGATCTAATTCGCAATATCACTGCTAAGTAAACCGATCTAACACAGCAGGCACCTTCAGAGGAAACGCGTTCTATCAGCTTTATAAACCCTCTGCAAGTAAACCCAACGCGCACTACCAGACCTCTCCTTTTAGAGGTATTTTCATTTCATTAGAGAGCAAGATGTCCACGAAAACTAAGCGAAACAAGTTCATACATACTTAATTCACAATCTATTTACCATCATGGATTGATCAATCACACATATAATTCGCTTCATTTCATTAGAGAGCAGGATGTACATAATTCACAATCTGGGCGGATTCCACAGAATAGCATTAAGAATTAATAGCAATCCGCCAAACTTACAATAATCCTTGATGATGATCTCCATTGGTGCTGCGTTTAGGTGGCAGATACATGGGAGATCTACAGAGAGGACAACTGTACCTCTGATAATCGATCCACTTTTCCAAACAATTCATATGAAAAATATGCCCACATTCAACAAGCTGGTAGATTCGATCATTTACCGCGAAGTCGCTCAAACAAACAGAACAAATAATATATTCACAGCGACTTCCTGCTGCTAAACTGTTGTATTGTACGATTGGAGGCAAACTCTCACGGATGGTCTGAAGACGGTCTGAAGAAGGTGGGGAGTCTGTTCTGGTCCAAAGGGCGAGAGGGTCATGGTCAGAAAACTGATGAAGTTCTTCCATAATCCCAATTCTACGGAGAGGGGCGAGAAACCAATTCAGCAAACGCCAGGCCAGTGCCAACACAAACACGACGATGAAAACCAGCTTTGGGACGCGGGGTACGGGGGAGCCAGATGATAAGCCGAGGGCGACTGAGCGCATGTTGCCCCCTCCGCTGCTGGTTTGAGTTTTGATGTCAACCCCACCGAATAGCAATCACCCAATGCCCACCTCTCTCTGGTGATTTCATTGTATTGATATAAGATATTCTCTGAGTGTATTGGGAATATGATAATGCAGCTGTCATGTTAGGTCTTCTTACATCGTGGTAGCTATGGTGTTAGGTCTTATGGATCACATATATATTATTTTTATACGCCATTTAAGTTATGTTATGTCTTGCTTACATCGTGTTATGTAGCTGTCATGGTTGGTCTGCTTACATCGTGTTCTGTCGTTGTCATGTTAGGTTTTCTTACATCATGTAATGTTGACGTCATCAATAAGCTTTTGATTGATTATGAAATTATGAGAGTGCAGTGATCCATAAGCCTCTATGGTGTCTTATCTTGTATGTAGATTTTTTAGTAAAAGACAAAATTATATATAGTCAAAGAATTTGATGAGGAGATATATTTTAATTCATATATATAAAATATTTATGAGAAGTAATATCAAAATTGTTTTTAATACGATACGAAACGTTGAACTTTTTAATATCCTTCATGTAGTCAAGATCAAACACATAGGAGAGGAAGCTGTGAGTTCTCATGTTGAAGCTCTAGAGATGGAGTGAAGCTGTGAGTTTTATATGGTTTCTTGAATGTGATATGGGAGCGATACATCTTTAACAAACAAATATTTTATAATTGTGGTTGTTTGTATGTATGTTGTGTGGATTTTGAATTAGATTGTTGATATATATTTGGATCTAGTTTTAATTTTATTCTATGTGGATAGTTCTTGTGTGAATCTATCTGTACAAAGTTTTTCCCTGCATTTTTAAATATATTTCATAATGTTAAAAATGAAAAGCATCAAAACTGAGTTGGTTCCTTCTCACAACAAGCAAGTATAATGTGTTTTTCAAAATTGCTTTATATAAGTTTTATCTATCATTCAATTTTGCATATTTTTTTTATAGGTTTATGAACATAATTTTTATAAGTCGTGTTTAAACTCTAACACCGAGAAGATCAAGCACAATTTTTAAATTGTTATGAAATGTTATATTATTATTGAGAAATAGTTTGTTTTTCAATATCAATTGATTAACATCAATAATGTGTTTATATCCAAAATAAATTTGTCTTTGCTTATTTATTTTAATATATTATCTTTGTTTCCTTTTTTCACTTTTATTTTACAAATAAATATCTCAATATTTTTTTTTTTGTAAACTAGTAGAAGATCTTTATATTAGCATAAACCAAATGTATAGAGTAGTAAGCAGCAAAAGATACAAGTTCAAACTCTTATCGTGCCCTCTCTTCAAGGAGAAAACATACCCATTAAAAATATGAAAAGGTAGCATAAGAAAATTACTATTATCTAGAGAACCATAAGTCTCAGGATAGAACCAAAACTAACATAGCTGCCAGAGAGCCAAAACAAAGAGAAAACAGAATAAAAACCTGCAAAGACCAGAGAAATCGATCATAAGTAAGAGCTGTGGTATTCTTTAACCGTATTAATTATATTTTTTATTTATTTATTTTCGCAAACATATGATATTAGATTGAACTTACCTAACCATTTTCTTATATTTTGTTTAGTGTTACTCTTTACTTGTCCACTTCTTTTCTCCTTTTGCAAATGGACATCTCCATATTAAAAAAACGAAACATGAATATCTCTTTAACCTCAACAATGAAAATCTTATATTAAAGAAACACACATGAGATCCTCAATTATGATGTGAAACTCTTGTGTCACGCTGTTTTTCTTTCAATTTATTGATATAATAAAAATTAAATAGTTGTGTGTTTAATATAATAAACCCTAATTATGATTTAGTAACACTATTTGTGTAATTTTATTATTTGGTCTTATTTTTATTAACTTAGTTTTTAAACTTTAGATTTAAAGTGTTAAATAATAAAATTTGTAGTAAAAAATAATAATTTATAAATTTAGTGAAGTTAATGTAATTATATATAAATGTTATGTATTGATATAAATATTAAGTATATATAAAAACTCTAGATTGGAGCTTGCAAATAAACATATCCATATTAAAATACCTTTGAAGCCTAACATGAAAATCCCTTTGACCTAGCTAATGAACATCTCATATCAAAGAATCACAACATGAAAATGACCACACATAAATGAGGAAAAGAGCTAATCCCCAATGATGATGGCCATGTAACTTTGGATCTATATGAATTTTCTTTCAATGTATTAAGGAATTCACAATGGGATGGTTATATGTTTAACACAATAAATGTTAATGATGTTTCATAGAATTATTTGTATAATTTTATTATTTTTGCTTACCGTTACGAACTTAGGTATTTTTGTAACTCTATGCATAGATGCATCATAATTGTGGATTTACCAAGTATTGAATTGGATAAAATTCCTTGAGGTGCACACTTTTTTTATAATGAAAACTTGTAAAAAGGTTTGCACCATAAAGGCTTCACCTTGTTGACCAATATATATTATGATGTTTATTCATAAAGGGGCTTTTTGAATTGTGGATAATAAGGTCATTATATTTTAAGGTAAGGGGGGTAAAAAAGGGTATCTAGGGTTTTTTCAATTAGAAAGATGTATTGGGAGGGCGGCTTAACAAAATGATTTTGGTAGGTATTTATCATATCTAGTTAAATTAGTGGTATTCTTTAATATCCCATGAATGTGGACCTTTTATTATATTGACTCATTGATTTATTTTCATTTAGTTGGAGGTCATGGGTTTGTGCACTAAGTTGAGGGACCCTTTAAGTGCAATTCTGCACCTAAATATGCATGTTTTTCACCTCCCTCTACAGCATGACATACATGACCATTATTGACGAAATTTTAGGTATAGATAGAATTTTTTTATGCAGATTCCAAATATGTAATTTAAAAAAAAAAATATTGAGATTTTCTATTTATTTCCTAATTTTCTTGTTTCATCGCTCCGTTGGTCAAAAAACATACTGTTAGTGTTTAATCCGTAAATTTTTCATTTCACAACCATTTAAAAAAAAAATTGTATGTTGCACTAGAAGACACTAGCCTCTACATGCTATAAAAAATCCAAGTCGAAATAACTGCATTAAGACCTTCAAAGGCTGCACCCACATTTGATGTATCGCTCTCGAGGTTTGATCACTTACATAATTAAAAAAAAAAAAAAAATTAAACATTTAATTTTGAAAAATAGCGCTGCACTAGTGCTACGGGTTCTATACATGTGTACCAATTTTTGTATCCCGAAACGGTCATTTAGGTATTGAAAGGATGCACCCACAAAAACATATACCTTATCATTTGCCAAAAAAAAAAGTGACTATTAGAAAACATGAAATTTTGACATAGTTATGTAAATTTTCAACACTTAAAACTTATATATTCGAAAACGTGAATCAATTTCCTACGTTTCATCTTTTTTACTCGATGCAAGATATCTTGTGTAAGAATGTCAAAAAAACCAAGTAAGTTGAGGGATGCCTGATTTTTCATTTTTTTATTGCATTTAACGCGCCAAAAGTGACCCTCATTAGCTTGCACATGCCCTCACTTTTTTCAATGTAGTCTCAATATTCTACATTTTCAAACTTTTATGAGCATATTCCCGTCTTATTTTGTTCGAAGTCACATTAGAAATCTTTAAAAAAAAATTAGAATCACATATATTAACTATGGAAATTACATAATTTGGGTGCCATAGGCATATTCAACTGTGCTAAATCTATTTATAGATTCAAAAACTCAATTCAAACACTTCCAAATTTTCCTTTACCGGATTCCTACCAAAACCCACCACAATTCCTTAATTATTTATTTTGGTTTTGGGGTAAGTCACTTTTTTTTCTATTTGATTTATTAATGGCACATATGTGACTCATGTATATAGATGTATTTAAATACTCCATATGCAATGCTTACAATTGCTTACTCTATGTGCAATGCCCCATACTTACAAATTCATTGATTACAAAGAACATATTTAAACATTATTATTATTACTTTATTTTAAATTTTGTAAATATAATATTGGACCAACTTATGAGGATATATTTTACAATCTCTTAAATATGTGGATATAACTAGCACAACCACTTAATTTGCGGTCCGTGAACACTGATTATTCTATCTCTCTCTTTATTGTTTATTTTTAATTTTGAATCACGACCATAGAATCAATCTCGAGAGTGCACTTGTCATAGCCCCCTTCAATTTAGGAAAAACATAGATGCTAGTCCACCCCAAATTCTAAAATATAAACACATATGAGTGCAAACAAATATAATATTTTTTATATTAATTTTTCTTTGAGTGAACAAAAATTAAAGATGTAAATGATATGTAGAAATTGAATACATATTAAGTACGTAAGAATTGTATGTATAACTTTCTTATATATATATAAATTTTGAAATATTTATTAATAATTATCATTAACATGTATATATATCAAATTTATAAAAATAAAAAAACAATTTTCATAAATAATACTCTTTAAAATTTGAAACTTAAGTGAAATGACTCATTTTTAATAATTTTTAAAATTTGAAACTTGAATGAAATAACTAATTTTTAGTAATCTTTAAAATTTAAAACATAAGTAAAATGGATCATTCTAGTTGATCTCCATTATCCTTAAAACCGACAATAAAAACTTTCGATGTCATTACTATTTCCATTACTTAGATTTGAGAAGTTACAATATTTCTTAATTAAGATAATTTCTTTACATTGTTCTTTTAACTTTGACTATGTTTTATAAAGAGTTAAAATATCCTATTAATCATATATAATCGTATCAACATATATTTAATGGTATTCTTCATATCTTTCATTTTCATTACATTAATTAAAAAAAAAAAAATTTAACTTGATATATGATACGAACTAGCTTTTACGTACACATCCGTATATTCAATTTTAACAGTACATTGTAATTGTATCTTACTTAATATCTAAGAGTTATCCTCAACACGTTATTTTTTTATAATATTGATATCTTCGGCATGTTTAGATATTATTTTAATATTAAATCTAGTTTTAAGAGACGTAATTAGTCCATGATTCCATCACCATGTGACTCACCCCCGCCTCTGCCGCCGTCGTTATGTTGCGAGGACGACTTTGGATGTCGATCGCTAGCCAATCAGAGTCGGTCATTGGGAATATGAGTTGCCTTGGACGTGGTTCTGTGGAAATGGAGATATGACTATTATGATGAGCTTTCTCGTATGTATCAAGAGTGTATAAAAGATATGAAAACTAAGGGACAGGTGTTGGTTTTTAATTCATTACTAATTATATTTATAATGATGTATAACTAGCAATTGCCTCAAAAGGTGCAAAGGAACGCGGAAATGGAAAATAAATGAAAAGTAAAGTATATATGATGAAGTGAAAATGCAATTATTCAAGTAAGATGAGATGCTGAATATTTGCAATTTTTCTCAATATTTAAATACTTCTCACTTCATCCCAATGTGCAAAGTAGATTCATGCAATGAAGGAATGTCGCCAACATGCCAAGAGCAAAATCTTGGAAATAATGTTACAGTTGGAAAGGATTACAAAAGTATTGTGCACCTTAGAGAGAGTCCACTAGCCTAAGAAAAATGTTTTAAGATCTTACCATTTGTGCAAGAACTCTATGATTCTGAATTAGAGAAAATTATTGGTTGTGTTAACTTGCTCCAAGTAAACTAAGATGTTGAGACTCTACTTTCCATTCATGGGGCACTAAAGCTCATATTGTGGCTGGGTATTTGTATTATTCTTTTGGGCCCTTGGGATGCCACTATGGAGTGTGAAATGTGTTCACCAGGGGCAAGGGTGGTAGTAAGATCCTTGTAGAGAGGCATCAATAGTAATTGTGTGATTGTGATGATTAAAGGTGACAATGGTAGTAAGACCCATGCACATCATATCCTTGGGGGTTTTGGGGTTGTTATAATAATAATCATATTTTAAGGTCACAACTAGTCAAACACCAAAATCTCCTCGTTTATGGGACAAGGGACCCCCTCTATTCAGCGATTTGATTGCTAAAGTCTATGGAGGTGTACATACCCTACCCCGGTCCAAATTTGAACCTATGACCTCCTAAGAGGAAACACATATTATTAACCTTAGGCCCACTCAAGCTGTTCTAGATGCCTCTCCACCACATTGAAGTTGATTTGCTAAGAATTTGATATGTGACTTGATCCTTTGAGAATTGCAAGTTATCTATAAATTTTTATTTATGTTGAATTTTCTCACCTCAATAATCTTGAGCCCTACTCGAGACTCAAGGGGCAACTACGTGTAAAGGTGGTTGCATTAATTAGGTGGAAATTTGGCCATTGGGTGTCATTTCTCTCTTTTGATTAACAATCATATTGTAGGATATTAGAACACTAATTTGATCAACACCTGCTTTATTGAGTTAAGGTCTACATTTATTTATATCATGTTTATGTTGTATGCATTATGCAAGCATGGCATGTCTTCCCTCATTTATTTATTTTTTGGATTTATACTCTCTATTTTATTTTATTTTAATACTTTGTCAGTGTTTACTGCAACAACAAAAATTGTTTTACACCCACTTGCCTGTTGTATAATTCTTCACATTATTATAAGGAAAAATTCTTACGATAATGAACAATGCACTTATTAATTCTTCACATTATTATAAGAAAAAATGCTTATAATAATGAACAATGCAGTTAATAATTTAGAGTGGAAATAATTTGTTAATTTAGGGTGGAAAAGATGTGTACCATCCAACATATCTGTATAATTTAAAATGGAGAGCATGGCAGACTTTTAACATAAAAAATGTACATAAAAAAATAACAATATAGCATACAATTCAGATCCCTCAAGAGATAATAACAATGCAGCATAAAATTCAGAACCCTGAAGAGATAATAACAATATAGCATAAAATTCAAGAACCCTCAAAAGCTTGCACAAAATGATAATAATATAGCATAAATCCAATTTTCAAGAACCGAGAGGCTTGTGCATAGTTTTTTTAAAAATCTGAAATTAACAATACAATGATACATCCAAGTAAAAATGAGAATCTATACAAGTGGTAATAACACCCTCAAATAGTTGTATGTAACCATCATGTTTAGCAGCCACTATCAGAACTGATGTGGATTTTATGACAAGCTCTTTTTGTCATTTTGTAATAATAAGTATCTTCTTTAGCAACCATCATAACTGGTGTAATTTTTCATATGACAAGTTTTTTATTTTTATTTTGTAACTACAATTTATATTGCACAGTTATTTTAAAAATGAACTGTCTCCATGAATTGACTTAGTGGTTAAGCCAAAATGGCATCCTGACCAATGACTAGGCTTTTTCCCAAAGGATGGGCTTAGCCTGTTGCAGGTTTCACATGTTAAAATGCACATAGCAACTTCCAAAATTTAATTATTAAAAAAAACCATTTGGACTTTTATCCCCAGCTCTTGCATGGTATTATTTTGTTTTGTTTGTCATCAAGTAAGCATTTTCCAAAAAGATTCCAATGGCATTGAATTAACTTAAGAAGTTGTCTCCGCAAAATGACAAGTGGTTAAGGAAAGATACCATCTTACACAATAAATCAAATTTAGTTGATTACAAAGAGAATATGCCAGTGCGATGTACTAGGAAAAAACACATGAACAAATACAACATTTTGTGTCTACACAAATGCATATGATATTTACAGTTGAAAGGATAGAAACTCCTAAGCTCAGACTAATGCAATACACAATAGGCAAGCTTCGAGCTGGTGCCTAAAATTAGCACAACACAAAGGAAAAAGAAATATATATATATAAAGACTTTTGAAAAAATGATTCCTCTCAGCTTAATGTTGATATCTACCACCTATCAGGAGGTAGTACTCCATTTTCCAAAACAACTATGTAAAGCCTCTAAAGAAAAACACCATTAAAAAATGAACCATTCATTGGAGAGCAATTGAAAATACAATAAAACCATAGTATAGTCCTATTACACTTCTCCCACACAACTCACCTAGATGTTGCTCATACAAAAACTTGGACTCTTGGAGGAAGATTACACTCCAGCATGATCAATCAAGGCTAGCGTTTTTAGAAACGAATATAACTAAAGTTGATCTTTCATAAGGGCATGGAGGAAGAAGATTATATCTTGACCTTGTGTTATCACTCCAATTTCGTTTGCTTTTGCTTTGCGGGAAATGAGTTGGAGTACTTGTGCACATAGAAGTTGGACAACAACAGCAACAACAAGATCATGTAGTAGAATAGTGTCTGTGAAAGAAGAAAAATAGTTAGTTGGTTGTCCATCTATGTCGACTCTGTAGAATGTTCCATGAACATAAAAGAAGACACCTTGCACATAAATCTTGGATAGTGAGCATGCGACTTAATACAATAGTTATCCTGAACCATATTTAGAACAAACTGTAGCATTTGTATTTTTGTGAGATACCTGAGATCAAACATGAAACAAATAAAAACATTATATACTTTTTTTGTTAGAAAAGGTGCAAACCCAATATACTCTGTTGATGGTAAACTGATTACCATATGTCCTATAAGATTATTGTCAGCTATTTGGCAATGTAATAAAATAGAGTTTACATTTCAGAACTTACTTTCCCCAAAAGAGGTATTTTCATTTGAGTTTTTGTTTCCCCCTTAGAACTGAGGAAAGCAAATAATAGAAGTACATAATTATATGAACTGCTGAGTTCATTGTAGTAGAGAAATATGCTACATGGGCCAAAATGAAACCAAGAGAAGAGTTAATGGAAGCTAAAACAATATTGGTGTTGTATTCATAACAAAAGAGAATCACCATTGAGGATTTTACGCGTTTGTAAAGAGCGGGTGGTGAGATTCCTGCCACCGAGTTCAATTCCTCCAAGTGTGTGGTATGTTTCATGCCATGAAATAGAAGGGTGTCATGGATGTTTAATCGGTTAACAAAATTTGGAGTGTTAAAATGATACATAATTATCTGCAAATGAAAATTAAAAGAAAAATATTAAATGGTGCCAGTGACAAGTATTGAGAAAGTACCATCTCCTCCTGGTGCATGATGGGCAATGATCCACCAAATAATAGCTATAGAAACATGGTGGTATACATGAAGAACAGTGATTTGATGAACATTTTGCTTCAAGACCATTATTATCTGGAAAAGAAAAACCTCAACTCATAACCACTTCATACAAAGTTTTGAGATGTTGGGGATGTTCTAAATATTGTATTAAAGTTAAATTTTTCTAGAAAATCCTAAAGGCAAAGGAGAATGGGAATATGGGTGCGTACTATGCACATACATCGTGGGGCTCAATATTAGAATGTTTTCAGTCAGGAACTCAGTACATATACTATCTTCTGTGAAGACTGTCTAAACTTAATGGACACATGATCAATTTTGTATCATAATTGCACTCGTTACTATGCTTATGTTTTTCTCAAAGTCAACTGGGGCTTGCTTGGTTGGTAAATTGGGGGGTGATGTTATTGAACACACGAAGGTTTTATTCCCAAATGGATATGCTCAACTCTCATGGACCATTTCACCAATGTAGGGGGGAAAGGTGGCAACTTAGGCCCTTGGAAACCCTAGTCAAATTCGATAGAATAGATAACCTTAGTCACATTTTCCCACAATATCCACCAAGGAAAGAAGGATAAAATGCTTGACAAGATGGTATGTTATGTGCTTATATTGTGGCAAACCGGAAGAAATAAAGTCATTAGAGACTAGTAATCTAGACCTACAGTCATTAGACAATGTAATATTTGATGGTTGGTACAATGGGTTGATAGTTTATACAAATACTTTGTCAATATTTTGAAAATGATATCATAGATATGACATTGTGTGGTTCCTCCATGTTGGTGAAGTCCAATCTTGAATTAATACCAACAATTGAAAAGTTGAATTGAACATAGAAAGAGCAAAGAATGGATGGCAATGAGGAAGATTACACAAAGTTGTGAGTTTATCACATGAACCATATGGAGGTCAGAACCTTCAGTAGATTATAAAAAAAATAGCAAAAATTTGAACATGTGACAAACATATGGGAGCAATGTCTAAGAAATGCCTCTTTACAATGCAGACTAAGTGATCCACTTTATTTGCAGTTGGAATGTTTCCAATCTATAAAACATGATAGTTTCGCCCAAGATATATATTCACAGGAATCTTTCTACTCTAAGAAATAAAGCATGAAAACCAGACAAGACAAAGATTATAGAAAAAATACCTCTTTCTCACCATCCTTGTAAGCATTGCCCCATACAAAATATATGCTCAAACAAAAGCAAACTAAGTTTATGAGTAATGCTATCCAATACCAAATCCTTAGATAGGAAAATATAAGTAAATGAGGAGTTTCAATGCATAGAAACTATTCTAAGATGCCAAACATGCCCTCTTTGATTGTTTATTATTTACACTTATCATTTATCAAGTTCCACAGAGGAAGAGAGGGAAGCCAAGCAAGCATGCATATTCATACAACAACCAATAAAAAATAACCAAATAATTTGAAATGTCCTCAGATATTCTGGTCTAAAGACTCAAATCAAAATGTCAAAAAGGAGAAAGCACCAAAATAAACACTCTTGTGGTGTTTATTTTTATGCATTACCGCCTTAAGAAAAAATAAACACATTTTAAAATAATATTAGCAATGCCCATAAAAATTTGAAGAAACATTAAACACATTTTAAAATAATGTTAATAATCAACATGTCAAATCCACAAAGGCCACTTATGAACTTGTTTATGAGAGTTATTATGCCAACGCCCTTAAGAAGTATTTGGGAATTATCATGTCTTTTACAAGAATTTCCAATTGAAAACAAACATCGCCACCCTTATATGTTATTTATATTTCATACAAAAATTATACAAAAAGGACAAGATCAGCATATTAAAAATATCATTATCATAGAGCTTGAGATACAAGAACTCAAAAACACTATCACATCTTTCAACTAAAGAATTAGTCTACGCATATTAAACATTCTCTTGTGGGTTTTTGTTCTTGTTTATTTGTCAATGTCTAGATAGGTTATGGTCTTATTCAAAGTACATTACTTAAATTTCCCTGTTTGCTCCAGTGTTTTTTTAAGCAATGTACAGTGATGTCTACATTTAGTACTTTTATCCTTGCACAGGTTTCGTGGTAAAAGTGGGCAATCTGCAGTCGAAACCTGATAAAAGTGGTCAATATGCAATATGTTGTAAGATAAAGTCAAAATATCTAAGGAAAGAGTTTTAACTCCTCCCAAAATTTCAAAAAAATTATGATAATTAAAACAAAATAAAACAGAAAATAATTAGTTCAAAAAAAAATTGACGTATGACTAAGAAAATGAATAACTTATAATTAATTTGTCAAGTTACATGACAACATTTTTCGTAGAACACCTAGCTACTCTTCATAAGAAAAAAGTCATAGCAATCCCACATCATAAGCCATTGTCATATAAACTTTAAAAAACCCAAAATTGCATTCCAAGGCTGTCCCTTCATATCCTCACTGAATATACCAAAAATATAAATCTCAATGGACCGATTAGGCATCAAGGAGCCCCAGTCCCTGCCATGGAGGTCACATGCTTGATAAATTACCATTGTAAGAAATTGCATTCTGCAAGCTCACCCTTTCTCTTAAGGATCCCCCATAGATGGGCTCATGTAAAACCCCCACAATTCATAAGATTAAGAGGAAACAAATAATTCATGAAAAAGAGTTTGAAGGATTTGGAATCACGTTGAACAAGGAACTTCCTAATTTGACATTTAGGAAGAAGGAAAAGGGTGGAATAAAGGGCACCAAAATACAACCAAATTAAATCGAGCATCAGTCCTGTTTAGAATCTAGATATGGAAAATTATAGCAGTCCTGAAGTCAAGGAAGATCATAGGGGGACATCAGCTTTTTTTTTGCTCTAAGGGTCAAAATTTCAAAAAGGAGAAATCACAAAAATACAACCAAATTATCATCTTGGCATTCCCCATCCAAAAAGAACAAAGAAAAAATTCCAATAACAAGAGAAAGATCACTATTCACCATCCATGATCAAATAAACATAAAGTAGATTTAAGAGGCACATGGCAAGAAATCGAGCATCAGTCCTGTTTAGATATGGAAAACTGTAACAATCCTGAAGTCAAGGAAAATCATAGGGAGGACCTCAGTTTTTTGTTACTCCAAGGGTCAAAATTGAATATCAAACATCTAATTCTGTAAAGTATTTATTAATAAAATTTATCCTTTTCAATGTCCCAAACAAAAAAATTTGAAGACACGAAACACTGAAAAAAACATGCATGACAGTTTTGATAATTCAAAACTTCTTGAGGGTAAAAATTAAAAGTACTAAGAACAAGTACCAATTACATATCTGAAGTTCCATTCTTGTCCTTGCTTTATTTAAGGGGTGATGATCAAAACCAGGCCTACTCACTAGTGCCTTCAAGAGTTCTCAACTTATCACCTTTGGATATTAGGAGAGTTGGACTTCCTCACTCTTTCAACCTTCATAGGATCAGGTAGCCAGAATCCTCAGCCCTGAACACTCCCCAGAGAATATCATCCCCCGGTGTATTGGCTCTTTCATAGTTACTGATGACTCTAATGAGGAACTTGCTTCATAGTTCCCTCACTTGTCCTTGGTAGCCAGCTCCAACAGGATTTGACATCCTCTCTTTGATGCAGCACCAAGGCATTTCAGTTCTAGTATCTTTCTTGTACTTGCACCTTATTTTATATATTCTCTTAGCTATAGACATTTAGCTTTTAGCTAGAAATTTAGTTGATCTAAGAGTTTTTCTTGCACCCCAACTTTGTACCCATGTTGGATGTACTCTCTTGGTCCCGTTGACCTATTTTTATGGTCATCTATGAGAAATTGGTAAAATTATCTTATCGGGGTCATTATAAACAGATAAACTGTGATCATTGAAAATTCCTCAACATCAGATGTAGTGCATAACTCCCAACCCATGAAAACATTGATACCTAGCATGGAGTTAGGTTTGATCCTTGAGCTTTACCCACTCAAAACAACAAGTTGTCCACGACAGCTTGACAGGCCGGTGAATGCAGGCCCGGTGGTTGGTGAAAGGAGGGAGGTGAATGCAGGGAACTGCTATTGGTTCCACCAGGATTCAAGTCTCTCCAAAATACTATTGGTCCATGTTCAAGGGTATCATGTTTATAAAAATCAAATTATCCAAAATTCGACAACTTGCCAGGTCAATAGGAAACTTGGTAACAACGACTAGCCGGGTTTGGACAACTTGTCGATGCCGAAATTAATGTCTAAGGTTGTCACTCCAACATTATGATGTTGAGATATTCAAACCATATAAACATTACTTCAAATCTATATATCTGGCTATAAGCTTATTCTAATTATATGGAACATGTTCCCTGCTATTTTTCCACCTAAAACATTACTTCAAATCTATATATCTAGCTATAATCTTATTCTAATTCTATGGAATATGTTCCCTGCTATTTTACCACGTAAAACCAGAGTAACCAATAATGTGGACAATTTGTTGTTATAATATTTCATAGTTAGCATAACCTAGGTGGGTTATCGTAGGAAAGCCAACAAAGTCCTGGGTGACTTTGGCATAACGGAAATATTTGGGATGCAACTCCTAATATTAAGGTTTCTGGCCTACTAGGGTCATGCCTAAAAGGGTGTTTGCCAACCAAAAGGAAAAAAAGCAAGGATAGTAACCCGGGTTTTTTATGATGGGAAATAGGGATTTTTTACTTGCAATAGAAGAAGCAAATTTTTAAGTTTTTCTTCTGGGATAAAAATTTTAATGGTACCTATGTCCATGATGTCGATGACGATGTCCTCTTCAAGTCTATTATAGCTAGTTGGCATTACCAAAGAATTGTCATTTTGCATGCCCATGAATTCCCAAGAGTGGGTTGGATGGAGCTTTCACAGCTTGTTGGGGAGTAAAACTTGTTGGGTTTTATGAAATCTATATATAATATGCAATATTATGGAACCAAGAGTAAAAAATTTACAAAAATACTAAAATGCTATAGTTTATAGTCGAACTTGAATTGCACTCCATATTATCTGTAGAGTACACTAGTGCATAAAACCCCACAATCTAACTCTAAAGCCAGTGTTTATACCATTGAATAACACATCTACAATTGATATGGCTTGGCCAAAACTCAGGGAAAGGGTACCCAGTTGTGAAAAGTATAATTTTTGAGGAAAGTTAGTAGGTATACAGTATTTGACTTGAAATCATTTCATTTGCACCCATGATTATTACAATGGTAACCAAATTTTTATGATGGAGTAAATAAAAACTTTGAATGTCATTGGTTGAGAGTTGAGACCAGCTATGCAAATGATCTAGGTTCAAATCTTAGTGGGCATTAAGTCCTAGATGCCTAATTTATAAAGTTCATCGGGTTTCACAAGTTTATTTAACAACATTAATTAATAAAGAAAAAATCACTTCACACTACTCACTTTCCATAAAAGGTCATAATGGTGAACAATAAAATGACAAAGAATTTACCAAGAATTTTATAGAAGCAGAAAAGTAGATGTACATCAACGACTATGGATGGTGAATCTCTAAATCCTGTGCACATGGCTTACAAATAAAAGTGCCTAATGAATATGAATAGTGGGTTTAATAATACCCCAATATTGTCAAATATAAAATCCATAAAGAAATCATCTAAAAATCATTTCATTAAATAAGTAAAAAAAATTCCATTTGATCATAGTATCAACTATTGTCGCTGTGGTGGCGCATGAACAGGCGACATTTGTAGTGGATAACAGGGCTTTCAACTGAATGGCAACAAATTTTATGTAGTTTTCTTTAGGTTTTTTTTGAGTTAAATGGATTTTTGGTCGTGCTTCTTCAACTTAAATTTTTACTGTTTCATAGAAAGGTAAAAGATGAAGGTAGTCCTACCTCTTGTTATCATTTTTTTGCTTCAGTATTCACCCTATGTTTTTCCATGCAATGTTTCTAATACGCTAGAGCTCTCCACTAATGATTACCAAATCAAGGTGGAAACCAATCGTGCATTGAATGAGCAAAGGATGTTTAATTGAAAAATGTTAAGGGTAAATTATAATAGCTTCATGGAATCTCATGTCCAACAACGAGAGGTCTGCCTGGGCATCTTTCAGAGTGTTCCAAGCATCCCTAATCCTACACAGAATAAATAAGTACTACTCCCTTATCAACTTTCTGTTTGAGACAAAAACTAAGATGAACTGATTTGAATTAATTAACCAATAGCTTTATGCAGAGTTAAAGCATATTTACTACAATTATGCAGAGTTGGGTTCATAGCTCACCATGGATAAAAAATAAGCATTTAACCTTACAAAAAAAGGCAATGGTCAGGGCTATAGAGTATATAGTGTAATCACACACTTCCGATAATCTAATCACATCAAATGAGTAATAATGTTTATGCAGAGAGTTTTAATAGCTAACTTGAGGTTCCTTATAATTTGAAGAACTTATCAAAAAAAAAATGTAACAAGGCGAAATGATGTAAAAATCTCATCTTATAAATGAGAAACACAAAGCTTTAATGCAAGAAAGAGTCAAACACATTAACAGAACTTGCAACATCCTTACTTACCTTTGACCTAGATGAGCAGAGCACCAGTTGCATTTGCAACAAGGAAAGACATTGCAATATTTTCACAGTTCTTATTACATATAAATATGACAAGTTAAAAAACAATGTGATCAATATGGAAACTTCTTTGTATAAATATGACAAGTTAAAAAACAATGTGATCAATATGGAAATTTCTCTGTATTATAAACATGATAAGCGGAAAATAATGGAGTTCACATCTGACACAACAGAACAATCATAAAGAGCACGTTTAAGTTATTAATGTTGGATATAGAATAAACCTTTCCTTGATTACATACTCCCGGATAGCTGGTGGCATCTGATGTAAAAATGTAGCCTTGGAAAGAACCATGCTATATGTTCCCATCCACCAAATAGAGCACCAAATCCCATAAGTATAGCATCTTATATCATGGTTCTGTAGACAAAAAGTGTATGAGGAACAAAAAGCGAAGAGAATCTACAAAGAGGTAATAAAACTATATACTTCAAAGAAACATAATTAGAATCTTACTACCATAAATGATACAACATTAAGTATTATTTAGAATTTTACAGAGGCTATTGGTTTATAATTTTAATGGTTTACCATAAATGATATAGCATTAATTATTATTTAGAATTTTACAGAGGCTATTGGTTTATAATTTTAATGGTTCAAAGAATAGTACAAACTTGTGAAAACTTGAAAGTAATTGGCCAAGAAAAAGATAGTGGATGTGATGGTCATAATGATAAATTAAGGAAGTCCTAATTGTAAATGGTAGTGGATGTGATGGTCATCAAATCAAAGGTGGCTATATCCGTGAGTGAGAATTAATGAGCTAGCTATACATTGTGCTCAAGGTTGTCCTATTTGTATGGTGACAATTGATTGAGAAATGATTCCATAACTTGGTTATTAATTTGTTCCATGATCTTAAGTAGACAAAATGGTCAACATAAATCCTAGTGGCAACATTTCATTATGTAGAGTATGGACATTTCGGATCTCATTATGTAGAGCTATTAAAAATCATGTTGGATCTCATTTTAACCTTTTGACAACAATGGACATTTTCTATTTTTAAGTATTCTTTTCCTAGTACTCAAGTTCCCAATATATATCTTATGTTCCATGAGGTGTGATTTTTCCATCCATTTTTTCCGTTTGTTTTTATATTAATTCTCACACATGATTTTTTTTCAGTTAGCCCATGTTTATAATGTTTTCTTAACATAGATACCATTACAAGCTTTTCAATGTGGAAAGATAAACCAAGCTGAACTATGATATCCAACTTCTCTTCTAAGATCTAGGTAAGCTTCAGGTTGATTCACATTATCAACTAATGCATGCACATCATTGGTACCAAAACATAAGACCGCATACCATGGACGGATAGAAGTAAAAACCAAATTTAGACAACATCACATCATGATACACACAACATGAGACAACAACATTAGACAACAAGATACTAATATAGACAACATCGAGATAAATCACATAACTGAAAATCCATGTACATCAAAGCTACAAAACTCTTCCAAACATATACTATTTCTGGGAAATAGTGGAACATGGTTCCCAATGTACATACAATGGCAATTTGTTCCCTATAGAAAATGCGACAACTCATGTTGTAGATCCAAAATACATGGCAACTCATGCCGTAGATACAAAGTACATGGAAACTGGTGCACAAAAGTGCCACATCATGGCTAATGTACATAACATGGTGTGTCAAGCATTGTGACCACCCCTATCACTCCCAGGCGCATCTCCAAAGTCGATCTTCTTACTCTTCGAGCTACTAGTGCCTTGGGTCTTGTTCCATCTAGGAGTAGACCATCTCTCTTGGCTAAGGAACAAATGATATAAGATACCGTCATTTTCAAGCATTTGCAACATTTACCACATTTATAAAACAAATGTAGAATTTGAATCTTAAATAAATCACCTCTGATGCGATTGGGAAATGTGAGGCGAGTGTCCTAGATCTGCGGAGCCTCTCAACAATTCCAGCCTACAACATTTACAATAATCATTTCATTGAAAAGTAATAATTGCTTAAATTAATTTTGGTTAATGCATCAAAATATTTTCATAAATTAGCTTGATTCTCACCATGAGCACCTCCGACAATGGACATGGCTAGGCTTCTGGGCTAGTAGGTGGAGCAGATGGCTGGACAACCAGTTTCGGTGCAGTCATGGGGGGGGAGGGCGCAGATGCAGTGGCAGCCACTACATGTGCAACCACTAGAGATATAGATGAGGATACTGGAAGAGTAGATGCCACAATAGTGGCGGGGAGTGGGGATGATATGGTGGGAGAAGACATGGTGGTATGGGGTAGAGGAAGAGGTCGTGGATGATGAACCCCTGCCGGTTGTACGATAGAGGGTATCGAACAAAAAGGACTAGGGGGGATGTTGACGGATTATGCATGGGAGTGCAGTCCTGCATAGAGGGAGGAGGATGGATGGAAGGGAGGTTGTGGACGAACATGAGAGCTTCACTCAATAAACCACTATCAGAGCACGTTCGTTCCTGGCATATGAAACAATACCCCTAATTTCACTAAATATTGGAAAATACCTTCCAAAATTGTTTTTTCTAACCCCCTCCCAATATTCCTTCCCAATTTAAAAAACCCCCTATTTTCACCAGATATTGTATGTATGAATTTTTTCATTAACATTTTTTATACCCCTTTATATTTCTACCTAGTATATTGATATGATACCCCTCTTATGACGCCACATGCATTCTACAATGCACCTTGCTTCTTTCGATGTATATTGTGGATGCACATTACTTCACCCACAATGCAATTACTCAACCACATATCATTATGATTTGCAACATCTAATGGTCTAATGAAGAGATAGGAGATCACTTCTTGTATGTCACTAGAGCCAATGCACATAGTACAACATTTAGATTGCATGTTGCAGTTCCCCAATCGCTGACTAATCCTGTTGTGGGCCAGGTACCCAAGCCCCCAGGGCCTGTAACAAGCTCTAGGAGGCTGACTAAACCACCCAAGGCCTGTAATAGGCACGAGTGGTTGGGTATTCAATCCCCAAAGGCCTATCGAGGGCCTATAATAGGCCCCATAGGCTTAGAGCTTCCCAAGGCTATTGGTAACAACTGGTTGAGTGCTATTGGTAACAATTGGATGTCAGTGATCACTGTCTCTCGACTATGATCGGCTGGAAACTCACTTCATCACGAAACCCATGGCCTCAAGCATGCCTCAAGACGCAATTTCCCTGCGTACTGGTAAGCTCGAGCCTTTCCTCAACCCGATTTTTCATCTGGCCGTAATCCCGCCATCTCCATTTGGTGGATATTTGTCAGCCTGCCCATATAAAAAAGACCCCAAAGTATTTTTGTATTGTTACATTAAATAAAAAAAACCCTTTGCCCCTTAATATATAAGCAATATAATTTTTATGTTTTTATGAATATTTAATACCGCAATATGAATGAACGTGATATTATATTGCCTTCTAGTGAAGCCCCCGTGTCGACGAAGAGGGGAAGCTGGAAAGAAGGGGGGGCATGGTCAAATGGGGGAGAATGGATAGACAGGGGGGCGTGGATAAATTGGGGAGGATGTATAAACGGGGGGCGCGGATGAGTGGGGGAGGATGGATGGAGGGGGGAGTATGTCCAGAGAGGGGAGGTTGGATGGAAGGGAGGGGGTGGACGAAATGAGGGGTCTAGATGAAATTGAGGGGGGGGAATCATGGGAGAGGGTGGAAACATAAGACTAAAATGGGGACCTGCAGATGTTGGTGGCACTTACATTTACATTTTTAATATCACAATTTAGTAAACAAACAATAAATTAAACTATAGTAAGTTGTAACAAATCAAATTAGAAGCATGTTTTTAACTACACATTGTACCTATGTATATGGTGATCTGCCAATCCCTAGCGGGGATGGTTGATCACCATAGTTAGGGAACACCTGTGGAAACCAAAATGTATGCATGTTATGAACATGTTAAACAAGTCATTATTTAGGCAATCAAGATATTCAAAAATATTGTAAGAACTATCAACGTGTAGATGATAAATATGAATACTTAAGTAATATAAATCCCATAAGTAATAACAATATTGTGTGACGTATTGAAAATACCTCCGTGTGAGGTGCCACAATTTCAGTTTCAGCTGCCATTGCTGCATCCAGGTTGGGGTATTGGGGTAACAAGCTGGTGTGTTGAGGTGGATATAGCCTCAAAAATACAACTCATAGTAGTAATTTATTTTAATGTAAACTATATGTGTTTAAGTCAATGTGTCTACATAATATTAGATTGCTATCATATAATGATAAATTAAGGAAGTCATAATCATAAATGGTAGTGGATGTGATGGTCATCAAATCAAAGGTGGCTATATACGTGAGTGGGAATTAATGAGCTAGCTATACATGGTGCTCAGGTTGTCCTATTTGTATGGTGACAATTGATTAAGAAATGATTCCATAACTTGGTTATTAATTTGTTGCATGATCTTAAGTAGACAAAATGGTCAACATAAATACTAGTGGTGACATTTCATTATGTAGAGTATGGACATTTCGGATCTCATTATGTAGAGCTATTAAAAATCATGTTGGATCTCATTTTAACCTTTTGACAACAATGCACATTTTCTATTTTTAAGTATTGTTTTCCTAGTACTCAAGTTCCCAATATATATCTTATGTGCCATGAGGTGTGATTTGTCCATTCATTTTTTCCGTTTGTTTTTAGATTAATTCTCACACATGATTTTGTTTTAGTTAGCCTATGTTTATAATGTTTTCTTAACATAGATACCATTACAAGCTTTTACATGTGGAAAGATAAACCAAGCTGAACTATGATATCCTACTTCTCTTCTAAGATCTAGGTAAGCTTCGGGTTGATTCACATTATCAACTAATACATGGACATCATTCGTACAAAAATTTAAGACTGCATACCATGGATGGATAGAAGTAAAAACCAAATTTAGACAACGTCACATCATTATACACACAACATGAGACAACAACATTAGACAACAAGATACTAATATAGACAACATCGATATAAATCACATAACTGAAAATCCATGTACATCAAGGCTACAAAACTCATCCAAACATATACAATTTCTGGCAAATAGTGGAACATGGGTCCCAATGTACATACAATGGCAACTCGTGCCCTATAGAAAATGTGACAACTCATGTCGTAGATCCAAAATACATGGCAACTCGTGCAGTAGATACAAAGTACATGGAAACGGGTGCACAAAAGTGCCACAACATGGCTAATGTACATAACATAGTGTGTCAAGCATTGTGACCACCCCCATCACTCCCAGGCGCATCTCCAAAGTCGATCTTCCTACTCTTCGAGCTACTGGTGCCTCGGGTCTTGTTCCGTTTAGGAGTAGACTATCTCTCCTGGCTATGGAACAAATGATGTAAGATACCGTCATTTTACAGCATTTGCAACATTTACCACATTTATAAAACAAATGTAGAATTCGAATCTTAAATAAATCACCTCTGATGTGAGTGGGAAATGTGAGGCAGGTTTCCTGGATCTGCGGAGCCTCTCAGCAATTCTAGCCTACAGCATTTACAACAATCATTTCATTGAAAAGTAATAATTGCTTAAATTAATTTTGGTTAATGCATCAAAATATTTTCATAAATTAGCTTGATTCTCACCGTGAACACCTCCGATGATGGACAAGGCTGGTCTCCTAGGCTAGTAGGTGGAGCAGATGGCTGGACAACTAGCTTCGATGCAGTCATGGGGGGGGGGGCGCAATTGTAGTGGCATCCACTACAGGTGCGAACACTAGAGATACAGATGAGGATACTGGAAGAGTAGATTCCACAATAGTGGCAGGAAGTGGGGATGATATGGTGGGAGAAGACATGGTGGTATGGGGTAGAGGAAGAGGTCGTGGATGATGAACCCCTGCCAATTGTACGATAGAGGGTATCAAACAAAAATGAATAGGGGGGATGTTGAGGTATGGTGCATGGGAGTGCAATCCTGCATAGAGGGAAGAGGATGGATGGAAGGGAGGTTGTGGACGAAGAGGGGAAGCTGGAAGGAAGGGGGGCCGTGGACGAATGGAAGAGGATGGATAGACAGCGAGGCATGAATAAATTGGCGAGGATGTGTAGATGGGGGGCGTGGATGAGTGGGGGAGGATGGATGGAGGGGGGAGTATGTCCGGAGAGGGGAGGCTAGATTGAAGGGAGGGGGTGGACAAAGGGAGGGGTCTAGATGGCAGTGAGGGGGGGGACTCATGGGAGAGGGTGGAAACATAGGACTAAAATGGGGACCTAAAGCTATTGGTGGCACCTACATATACATTTGTAATATCACAATTTAGTAAACAAACAATAAATTAAACCATAGTAAGTCGCAACAAATCAAATTAAAAGCGTGCTTTTAACTACACATTGTACCTGTGTATATGGTGATCTGCTAATCCCTGGTGGGGATGGTTGATCACCATAGTTAGGGAACACCTGTCGACACCAAAATGCATTCATGTTATGAACATGTTAAACAAGTCATTATTTAGGCAATCAAGATATTCAAAAACATTGTACGAACTATCAACATTTATTTCATAAATATAAATACTTAAGTAATATAAATGCCATAATTAATAACAATATTGTGTGAGGTACTAAAAATACCTCCGTGTAAGGTGCCGGAATTTCAGTTGCAGCTGCCATTGCTGCATCCAGGTTGGTGTGTTGGGGTAACAGGTTGGTGTGTTGAGGTGGATATAGCCTCAAAAATACAACTCATAGTAGTCATTTATTTTAATGTAAACTATATGTGTTTAAGTAAATGTGTCTACATAATACTAGATTGCTATCACATAATGATAAATTAAGGAAGTGCTAATTGTAAATGGTAGTGGATGTGATGGTCATCAAATCAAAGGTGGCTATATCCATGAGTGAGAATTAATGAGCTAGCTATACATTGTGCTCAAGGTTGTTCTATTTTTATGGTGACAATTGATTAAGAAATGATTCCATAACTTGGTTATTAATTTGTTCCATGATCTTAAGTAGACAAAATGGTCATACTGGTGGCGACATTTCATTATGTAGAGTATGGACATTTCGGATCTCATTATGTAGAGCTATTAAAAATCATGTTGGATCTCATTTTAACCTTTTGACAACAATGGACATTTTCTATTTTTAAGTATTATTTTCCTAGTACTCAAGTTCCCAATATATATTTTATGTGCCATGAGGTGTGATTTGTCCATTCATTTTTTCCGTTTGTTTTTAGATTAATTCTGACACATGATTTTGTTTCAGTTATCCTATGTTTATAATGTTTTCTTAACATAGATATCATTACAAGGTTTTACATGTGGAAAGATAAACCAAGCTGAACTATGATATCCAACTTCTCTTCTAAGATTTAGGTAAGCTTCAAGTTGATGCACACTATCAAGTAATGCATGGACATCATTGGTACCAAAACTTAAGACCGCATACCATGGACGGATAGAAGTAAAAACCAAATTTAGACAACATCACATCATGATACACACAACATGAGACAACAACATTAGCCAACAAGATACTAATATAGACAATATCGATATAAATCACATAACTGAAAATCCATGTACATCAAGGCTACAAAACTCATCCAAACATATACAATTTCTGGCAAATAGTGGAACATGGGTCCCAATGTACATACAATGGCAACTCGTGCCCTATAGAAAATGCGACAACTCATGTCGTAGATCCAAAATACATGGCAACTCGTGCGGCAGATACAAAGTACATGGAAACTGGTGCACAAAAGTGCCACATCATGGCTAATGTACATAACATGGTGTTTCAAGCATTATGACCACCCCCATCACTCCCAGGCACATCTCCAAAGTCGATCTTCCTACTCTTCGAGCTACTGGTGCCTCGGGTCTTGTTCTGTCTAGGAGTAGACCGTATCTCCCGGCTCTGGAACAAATGATATAAGATACCGTCATTTTCAAGCATTTGTAACATTTACCACATTTATAAACAAATGTAGAATTTGAATCTTAAATAAATCACCTCTGATGCGAGTGGGAAACGTGAGGCAAGTGTCCTGGATCTGCGGAGCCTTTAAGTAATTCCAACCTACAACATTTACAACAATCATTTCATTGAAAAGTAATAATTGCTTAAATTAATTTTGGTTAATGCATCAAAATATTTTCATAAATTAGCTTGATTCTCACCGTGAACACCTCCAACGATGGACATGGTTGGGCTTATGGGCTAGTAGGTGGAGCAGATGGCTGGACAACCAGCTCCGATGCAGTCATGGGGGGGGGGGGGGGGGCGCAGATGTAGTGGCAGCCACTACAGGTGAAAACACTAGAGATACAAATGAGGATACTGAAAGAGTAGATGCCACAATAGTGGTGGGAAGTGGGGATGATATGGTGGGAGAAGACATGATGGTATGGGGTAGAGGAAGAGGTCGTGGGTGATGAACCCCTTCCGGTTGTACAATAGAGGGTATCGAACAAAAAGGACTAGGGGGGGTGTTGAGGGATGGTGCATGAGAGTGCAGTCCTGCATAGAGGGACGAGGATGGATGGAAGGGAGGTTGTGGACGAAGAGGGGAAGCTGGAAGGAAGGGGGGGCATGGACGAATGGGGGAGGATGGATAGACAGGGGGGCGTGGATAAATTGGGGAGGATGTATAAATGGGATGCGTGGATGAGTGGGGGAGGATGGATGGAGGGGGGAGTATGTCCAGAGAGGGGAGGCTTGATGGAAGGGAGGGGGTGGATGAAGGGAGGGGTCTAGATGGAAGTGAGGGGGGCAACTCATGGGAGAGGGTGGAAACATAGGACTAAAATGGGGACTTGCAGCTGTTGGTGGCACCTACATATACATTGTAATATCACAATTTAGTAAACACACAATAAATTAAACCATAGTAAGTATTAACAAATCAAATTAAAAGTGTGCTTTTAACTACACATTGTACCTGTGTATATGGTGATCTGTCAATCCCTGGCGGGGATGGTTGATCACCATAGTTAGGGAACACCTGTGGACACCAAAATGCATGCATGTTATGAACATGTTAAACAATTCATTATTTAGGCAATCAATATATCAAAAACATTATACGGACTATCAACGTGTATGCCATAAATATAAATACTTAAGTAATATAAATGCCATAAGTAATAACAATATTGTGTGAGGTACTAAAAATACCTCCGTGTGAGGTGCCATAATTTCAGTTGCAGCTGCCATTGCTTCATCCAGGTTTGAATATCCTACATTCTCTCATGTTGGTGTCTCAACTCTGAATAACTGTACATTGAAATAATAGTTTAAGTCAAACAAAAATACTTTACAAGTTATCACGTGATGATTGAAAACACATTAAAAAAATTGCTGACCTGATCCATATAACTGCCATCGATCGGGCAAGGGCAAGTGTGCCCGCAATGGGGACAAAGATGTGGCATTATCCCCGTCGAACTAAAATGACCAGCATGGCTACCACCGGTCGCAGGTCTATCCTGGCCCTGTCGTGAAGGCCCTACACCTGATTATCTATCAAGGTCAACCGACCTCTCCACTATAGTCGTTGCTATAAAGGAGGTGTGTTTGAGGAGTCCATGTGGAACATTCTTCATTGCCTCCTCTATCTGATCAAGTCTATGTAGTAACTGAGGTGGCTAGGGAGAGGGGATGGGGTCGCGCCTAGGAGCCAGTGGCCCTCTCAGTGGGTTCCTCCTGCCAGCAGGTCGATCTTGGGCAAAGCCACGCCCAACACCCTGGAACTCGGTTATGTCAAAATAGTTGACATGTAAACTGAGCATATACTCAGCCCACAATTGCCGAAGAAAGTACTGTGGAATCTCCCTATTATTGCAGGGAGGTTTATCGTACACCATGAACCACCTTTGCATCCAATTGTCCCTCCAAGGTTGGTAATGACACCAATCCATGCAGACACAAGGGATTTCTAGTGGTGGGTGGTTGTTGTGTTCTTGGATCGGTGAACACACTGTATAATTGGGCCTTTGTAATATTCAAATCTTTTATTGCTTCCTTGGAAATGCCTCTGGAGTAATTCTTCTGCATCCTAGCTCTATATTCAGTCATGTCGGTCAATTGGCGATGTGCATGGATGAGGGAGTCAATTGAGCTCTCAATTGACGTGGCAAGAGACACTCGAGATGGTTCCCCCATGTTTCTTAGTTCTTTAGTGTGCACTCTCATTTCATTTACATAATGGTTAAGGTCATCTTGTTCAACATTTGGTTCGGGGTTTTGATTTTCTTCGGCATTTGGATTTTGTTGACGGTTTTCTTCACCATTGGGTCCAAGGTTTGGGTTTTCTTATGTTCCACCGGACTCCAAGTTAATATTTTGTTCACTCATTATCTCGGTTTACAATTTGCAATTGAAAATTGGTCCATTGTTTTAAAATTTGGGAATTATTAACAATTTAATAAACAAAAAAAAACAAAAAATTGACACAAACAATGAATAAAATGGCAAAAAAATTCAAATTTACCTATCGAATTGATGTGTTGATGAGTTGGTGGATCGATTTGGTGGGTTTTGGAGTGGAAATGGCCTCTTTTGGTAGTTGTAGTCACGTGCATGGGGAGGGTAAGTCGCGCTCGGCTCCAATGAGAAGAATGGGAGAATTCGGCTTTTTTTTTTTTAACAGGAGCGGGTGTGCACCCTTAAGCATGCATGCCCACATGCCTCGGTTCGGTACCTAACCTAGCAGCGCATGCACACTGCCTTAGGTGTGTGCATGTAGTTGTTTTAATCCCGCTAGCGCATCCCCATTGCAACGATTTTGAGGAGCAACTTTGTGCACCCGCCCAATATCAAAAAATAATGATAGAAGTGATTCGATGTGTTGTTCCCACTAGATCAATGATAACACTTGTAGGTTAGATATGCCATTTACCCAATTAACTATAACCCTCGAATAACCATAGATAAGCATATAGTCAATGACCATAAGAGTGATAAATTGTGATAAGCCCCACATAGCCAGTAAATAAACTCTAGAGTTGGTGCTCTTACCACAATTCATCCATAGTTTGAAGTGACAATCCTTGTTTATCCTCAAAAACATGGCGCTAGCGGCAATTTCCAAGATGAGTATCCCCATGAAAGAAACTTATAGCATGTTGATCAACACTAGGAGGTTTAGATACCTTCCTTCTTTTCCTTTTCTTCCCTCTAGACTAGAACACTCTGTACAAACCCAAAAATTCCATGTAGTAAAATTCCACATTGGATGCCTTGTTTTAAAAAATAGCCTCATTTATGGTTTTCCATACACCCCATCAAACAAAAGAAGGTAGGTATTTATGGGAATTTACTAATTCCACCCAATTGCTAAAATTAACATCAACTAAGTCATTGCCCCAATCCTGTAAAATCTATAAAGCACAAATGATTTCATACAAAACATTTATGCAAAAAGTACAACGAACAAAAAGATGGAAATAGATTTACAACTTCTTTTGCACAAAATACAATAACTAGGGCCTCACCAACGCCTTCTAACTAGATTACTCCATGTCAAGATATAATTTTCTAAGCATAGCCAATAAAAGCATTTAATTCTCATAGGGATATACCATTTCCAAAGTCTCTTATGCCACCATTTTGACTCACCAAGTCATAATTCATTTGAGATATGGCATCTTAAGCAACTTTTGCATTTACCTATCTTATAGCTCCATTCCAAGCCCAAACTAGCTTGTCTTATTCTTCATTGAATCTGATACCTGCTATAGAAAGTGAATCAATAAATGCAATCCATTCTTTAACCACAGGGGTTTCACTCAATAAACCGCTATCATAGCACATTCGTTCATAGCATATGAAACAATACCCCTAATTTCACTTAATATTGGAAAATACCTTCCAAAATCATTTTTTTTAACCCCCTCCCAATATGCAATATAATAAAAAAACCCCAAAGTATTTTTGTATTGTTACATTAAATAAAAAAACCCCTTGCCCCTTAATATATAAGCAATATAATTTTTAGGTTTTCATGAATATTTAATACCGCAATATGAATGAACGTGGTATTACATTGCCATCTAGTGAAGCCCATTATATTGCCTTCTAGTGAAGCCCCCGTGTCTTTAACCCAATGATCACTAAGGCCCAAGTCCTCTCCTAGCAACCAATATGAGCTAAAGCTTCTCAATGGATTGGGCCTTCTAATTTTATCCAAAGTGCAAAATCCAAATTCTGCTAGATACTCTCTCATATAAGAAGAACGAACACAATTCCCATCACCACCAATGAAGGGATCCACCCCTACAAGAACCTGAGTTCTTTTACACACTTTCCAAAATAACCACCTACTAATCCAAGGGAGAGCCTGAACATAGCCATTCCATAGATTTTATACACCTCTATCAAATTTGATAGTATTCCTAAACGAGAGTCTCATTGTTAAGGTATTTAGTTTTTTGTACTTCACTCCATAAGCATATGCCCCATAACCCTCTCAAGAAGCTCTCCAAACATCAGGCTAGACTAAACTAATGTAAATTTTTGATGCCCCATCCTCCCATAGCTTTAGGTACTCTATTCCATCTGACCAAATGGATCTTCTCATTTTTAGCAACTCGAGAGCAAAGAAAGTTAAAAAAAATGGTACTCTAGCCAAGGAGAACCAGTAGACTCTAGTCCCAAAAAGCACAGATCTTACCAATGTAAGTATTCCCCCTAAAGACAAATTCTTTTGTTAATTTTCCTCACCAACCACAACGAGTCTGATATCATATAATTATTAGACTTCAAATGGTAACCAAGATATTTAATGCCTCAATCAAAGAAACATGACTTGTTTGTGCTCACCTCCATTCCAATTTTAGTATAGAAAAGTGAAATAATCTCCGAGAACTCTCGCCAATCATTGATAGTACCTTTACCAAAAATAACCACATCATCTACAAAGAGCAAGTGAGTGATATACAATAGTAATTTTGATACTTGTTAACCTACCATCATTCTTGGCAATTCCATCATTCTTGGCAATTGACTCATGAGTCTACTTAGCCTTTCAATAACCCATAACCCATAGGAACAATAAAAGAGATAAGGGCATCCTTGCCTCAGCCTTATAACACTTGAAGAATTTAGTTGGAAATCCATTTTTTAAATCAGCAAAGCAAGGAAAAGAGATGCATGCCATTATCGAGTCAACAACACCATTAGATGTATATTAATCGATGTCAACATGAGGATTACCATCGAATTAGTGTAATGATGTATCATTCTATATATATATATAACTAGTTCACGAATAACACGATGTAAGAAGATCTAATATTATATTAGTAGTACACTCAGCATATCATATTTTTTTAACAATCCTTAGTGATGTAAGAAGATCTAATATTATATTCGTAATACACTCAGCATATCATTTCTTTTAACAATCCGTATCTCTAAATATCTTAAATTAATACAATAATCCCACGCACCTGAAAGAGACGTCGCCTATGAGTGGTTGTGATAAGGAGTTGACATCCAAAACTCAAACCAGCCGTGGAGGGGCAACAGCCCCTTAAACAGGACAACATGCGCTCAGTTGCGCTGGGCTTATCATCCGGCTCCTCCCTCCCCATCCCAAAGCTGGTTTTCATCGTCGTGTTTGTGTTGGCACTGGCCTGGCGTTTGCTGAATTGGCTTCTCGCCCCTCTTCGTAGAATTGGGATTCTGGAAGAGCTTCATCAGTTTCTTGACCATGACCCTCTCGCCCTTTGGACCAGAACAGACTCCCCACCTTCTTTAGACCGTCTTCAGACCATCCGTGAGAGTTCTCCAGCAATCGTAGAATACAGCAGTTTAGCAGCAGCAAGTCGCTGTGAAGATATTATTTGTTCTGTTTGTTTGAGCGAGTTCGCGGCGAATGATCGAATCCACCAACTTGTTGAATGTGGGCATGTTTTTCATATGATTTGTTTGGAAAAGTGGATCGATTGTCAGAGGTACAGTTGTCCTCTCTGTAGATCTCCCATATATCTGCCACCTTCTAAACGCAGTACCAATATTGGAGATCATCATCAGGGATTATTATAAGTTTCATGGATTGCTATTAATTGTTAATGCTATTTTATCAACTAGAAAGATTCGATTCAATGTGAGGAATCTGCCCAGATTGTGATTAAGTATGTATGAACTTCTTTTCCTTGGTTTCCATGGATATCTTCCACGGCAAATGCAATGAAAAGAGGGAAAAATACAAATAAAAAACTTGTTATGCATTCACAAACATTTTATCTTTGCTGCGCGGGCGTTGTTGAGAACCTTTCTTAGCATTATTATTGTTATGGATTAATGCATGGAAAGTCATTTATAGGTAATATCTCTATTTCTATTTGAAACAGAAACAGGTAAAGATACGTTAACATTGAGTTATACCAAAAAGGCTTACATTTTATGATCAAAAGATTCACAAAATATCTCATAACAGAAACGGCTAAAACTTTATCCAAAAAAAAATGACAGATTCGAACTACAGTTTACGATATAGTTTATCATTCAGTAGAAAACATGCCTCCAGGGAGAGAGAGCGTTATCTCGTGTATCTTATGATAAATCCACAGTTGTTTTGGTAAGTTACCTTGTTGTTGAATTTTCTGTTATTTATTTAACAACATCTTTTAGGTTGATCTTATGGTTTGAAAATTTCCCACTTAACCATTAGTTTGCAGTCTCTGTATCACTTAGAACACTCTTTTTAATTTATTTTTTAACGCAATTCCAACAGTATATAATCTCCCTTTAGGTCTACTTTGTTGTTTGTACATCTGCCAAACATAATTCCAAATTGGATCGGTGATTTTTAACATCTTACTCCATGTTTATGAATTCAATATTTCTCAAAATTTCATGGTGTCTCAGTTTTATTTTGACTTTGGTCTTTGGAATGCCTTCATAAATTATTCTTACCATATGGAACCCTTAAGCAGGAGTTTTCTTGTAAGAAAATGATTATCTTTCTCTTTCACCGGCGTTTGTAACTTTACCAAATTCCTTTTTTTTCTTCTTCTCAATATCTTAGTTAGACTTGCTTAATTACTTTTACAAATGATTCTAGTATGGGGAAGATGTTTCAAGTTTCTGATGTATAAAAAATTATGAAAAGTATTTAAAAAAAATCCATGTTGGTTGGTAAAATATTATGAAAAGTAATTAAAAAATAGATGTTCGTTTATAAAATAAAAACTAAAAACTTAAACTGGGATCTATCAATCAACAATCAAGAGAGATCAAATTTCTTGAGTTTAAATTTAAAAAAAGAAATACACCTCAAGAAATTAGATTCCTCTAAATGCTTGATAGGTACAGATTTAAAATAGATTTATGCTAATTTATATTTGATGCAATTTTTTATTTTTAAATTTCAATTCACCACTTTTCCTCCCTTCCTCTATCTACAAGGAGAAGTCGATTGAATAACCAAACTTTGATGGGTATTATTGTCCTATGGTCTATTACCACCTTCTTTTCTAACATGCTCACATACATCAAGATTTTTTATGCTTTAAAATTCTACTAAAATCATGTCCTACTTCCACACCGGTTAAAACTCAGAAAGAAAACCATCGTCAAGAGGAAGCTCTCTTGTCCCTAACAAATCTCGGTCAAGATGTGGATTACAATGTAGGCTCAGGTAGAGCATTGGTGTTCCTGTGCAATGACATTAGCCACAATAAGGTAAAATTTACCTTCTATCTACCCACATGCCTTATTAAACTTGTGGAAATAATTACTCTTTGGTTGTACTTGCAACCAAGCTCTTTTTAGCAATGTGCCATTTAACGACTTTTTTGAGCATGGCTCTCAAGAGCAATGTGCCATTTGTCCACTTTTTTTTTAACATGGCTCTCAACCCTGCCTCTTTAGTGGAGTTCTGACTTTGGCTCGGCCTCTCAGCGTCGGTTCTAGCTCTGGTTTCTGGCGTTTATTGTTCTAGCAATTATTAAAGCCTACGCATTCACATTGTTAGTTTTATTATCCCAACATCTTCTTTTGGTTAGTCACCAACTAACTCTATATGCAATCACCAAAACAATGGCTTGCTCATATTGTGTAAATGGCAAACAACAGTCAAAACCTCCCTATATGTATCGTTGTTTTCACCAGCATACCTGGTGAGTATGATGGCTATGGAAGTTTACCAACAGCACAGTGAGAATAACTCGGCATACAAATGCGTTCGCATTAGCTAGTTTGTAGTGCAGTTACTCTTCCCATTTGCATCTAAAAGAATGAAATCACTGGTTGCCAATATTGCGACAGTCATACATACTCTTGACAAGACAATATTCCTCCTTGAGCTAAGTATAGTCTCCTTCCCCAATTCGATTAACTACCCCAATTCGATTATGTAGCAAGAATGATTTCTGCTTGGCTAACCGATATCTTGCTGCTCAATGGGAAATTGATTCAACCGCACAAATTGATTTCTTTCTCAACAACAGTGAATTCAACTATGGGAAAATTGATCTCTTCATTAGATAAATCTATTTCTTGTCTGTGCCCAAGCAATTTCTTATTCACCGGTCAAGACAGCTTCAGACTGCACCAAATTCCATTCCGTGAATTAGCTCGTTCTATGACAAAACGATTCTACCTTTGGATGAGGTGATTCACTTCAGCACTTCCAAATAGCATCCATTGCCAATTGTTCCCACCTCTCTTTACAACATTCCACCTCTTATTCAATTTGTGGAATTTCCTGTTATTCAGTTGGTCTAATTCAGGGTTAAAATTTGATTTCTTAATGAAATTTTTATATGATTTTTTAATTTGAAATGTAATTCTTAATTTTATTAGTCATAATAATATATATATTTTTAATAACATTTATAATTACATCCATAGGTGTTTATAGGTGTTTAGATATTATCTGAGATTTTGGACTTCTTTGAGTAGATTACAAGATTAACATGAGTGTAACAAGTGTAGAGTGAAGATTCATTTCATGGTCGTCGTATCTTATTATGCTCAAATGCATCATAATTAAAATTTAAATAAGCTTCAGCTAAGCTAGTGGTTGAGAAAAATTGTATGTTTATTATATAGTATTTGTTTTTATGTTTATATTAATTAGTTTAATGTTTATGTTAGTTTAATATTTATATTAATTTTTTTAATGTTTAACTTTTATTTAACAATCAACCATCTCCACAAAACTAAGTGGTTGGCTAGACCTGTCTGTGTTGTGTTCATCAGCGATTTTACTTGTGGCTGTGCTAGTTATAACTCTATGAAACATTAAATTCTCATATTTTAATTAATATAATAAAAAAAATTCAACAAAACATAATAAACATAACGATTAAACCAAGCACACAAAAATAAGAATGTTTATTTTGGAAACCTTTAAATAAGCTTCATGACAAGCAATATAACGAGCCATTACCATGGACCATGGACAGAAAAAACCATGAGGAGTCAAGTTTAAGTAACAAGGGAAGACAACCAGATCATGACAAAAATCAAAATTTGTCATATTACAAATCTGGATATAAAGAGAACACTTCAAATTAGCTCGAGTTGACTGGGTCATTTGTAGTAGTGTTGGGTGGTATTCTCCTTCTAGGAATTTGATTTTTCTTATCAAGCTAAAATGCAATTTTGTTAGTTCATTTAGTTAAGGTGTGGGGTAATCAAGGTTACCCTAGTTCAATTCCATTTAGAGGTGAGTTAGTTGGCAGGAGACACCCAAAAATCCAGCCATCAATACAATTGCAATTTTCAGACATAAATTTGATTAAAAAATGGCCAAAAAAGATGAACGTTTTGGTGAGTTTTTTACTCACTGTGTTACCCCCTCCTCGGTTTCCCTTCTTTGTTTCCTTCCTGCACAGTTAATCTTCTCCAGCTTGGGATATGATCGCCCCATTCTCAGTTGCAGGGAATCGGAAAAACAGCTGGTAACGGGCCCTACCTCTGGTGTCCTTGGGAATTTAATACCCGTCTTTTCTTAAATCTTTAGTTGTACATATGTGGCTATATCGAACAATGCCCGTACAGACCATCCATGCCATGCCATCTTTCAAATTGGAAATTTGATTTCGAAATAGGCGGAATTTATTTGAATTTGAATTCGTAAATAATATTTTTGCCTGGATGTTATTTAACATTCCCATTCAAAAAATTTCAAATGGATTTGTTGTAATTGGTGGGTAGCATCCAACACACAATGCATGGAACTGCCAGCAGCGAGCACACAATCCATGGAAATCATTCTTGCGAGACTATTATGCTCAGTGGATGCGTGAAGCTTAAGAGCATACGTGGTTGGAGACGTTACATTTTGGTGAGTGCTCTGGGTTAGTACCGCTGCCAAGTAGGGAAGCTTTAGTGTCTTTAGAGGAGTTGTGGGGGAGTGAAGATGAAGAGCATACAGGGGTTCGAGCAGGCAACAAAGCTTGGACGGTGTCTGCTTTAGTGTCTTTAGAGGAGTTGTGGGGGAGTGAAGATGAAGAGCATACAGGGGTTCGAGCAGGCAACAAAGCTTGGACGGTGTCTGAGTTAGAAGTGCCGCCAAATATGGAAACATTGGTACCTTCGGATGAGTTGGGGATGGGTGAAGCAAGGGAGATTGAAACAAGACACCACTTTTATCTTGCATTTTTTATTGTTTAGAGCATCTGGGTTGAGTAACCCTATTTATCTGAGTTGAGTAACCCTATTTAGTTGTGAAGTTTCTCTACCTGTTCCTGGATTCGTTTTTTCATAGTATTCGTCCAAGCCCAAGCCCAAGGATAGGTTATTACTTAACCTCATTTCATGGTATTCAATTGTAAATTTAGCCGACATGTTTTTACTCAGTTACATTCAAGATGATAAAATGCTTATGCAGCTTTCTGTAATGCAAGATGATAAAATGCCACACTTGAACAAAGTGCGTTAGTGGAGAGCACTATTGTAGACATGGGCCTCCAATATTGCGTGAATACAAGTGGAAAACTAGTATTCCAGGAGAATCAGTGGAGGATAAAAGTGAAGAGTCAGTAATGCTTTATAGATTTTATTGACATCCATATTGTAATTTTGTTGATTTTCCTACATCTCCATGATTATGGAAATTGAAATGATAACAATTCGTGGCAATGGTTTCTCTTTTTGAAATGTGGTAATTATCATCAACAATCAAACTTGTCGAAATGTTGTGGCATTTCCATTAAATTCTCCCAAATGTAATATAGTTTATCTTCATTTTTTTGTTTATTCAATTTTTATTTGATGGAGGCTTTCAATTGGCAATATAATGATCTTCTCGATAACTCTTAAAATGTATATGTATTGCATTTTGGTAAGATGTTATAAGATATATTTTTTTATCATAGGGGTTTGGTTAGATGATATAAGATTTTTTTTATTGAGTTTGTATTTGATTTATTGGCTTTTCTTTAGGTCAATGTCAATTATTCTTTTTATTGTTTAAAATATATATTATAGTTTATTTAAATTATTTTTTTATTGTTTAAAATATATATTATAGTTTATTTAAATTATTTTTTTATTGTTTAAAATATATATTATAGTTTATTTAAATTATTTTTTTATTGTTTAAAATATATATTATAGTTTATTTAAATTATTTTTTTATTGTTTAAAATATATATTATAGTTTATTTAATTTAATATTGATGAATTAAGAATATTTTACTTTATAAAATAAAATAAAACAAATTTATGTATATGATGAGATGGTCCATTGAACCAAATTTGATAAAAAAAAAAAAAAAAAAAAATTCAATATATATATAAATGTTAATTTATCTTAAAAAAAGTTTTACTCATAAATCAAATTATATATATATTGTTAAATTATTTATTAAAAAAAAACATGTTTAAACTTAACTTATTATAAGAAACAATTAATATTGAGAAGTTTTATTTTTTGTATTTTTTTTAAATTTTCTAATAATGTGATTTAGTGAAGGGGCTTAAGGGTAAGAGAACAAAACAAGTACGCATGTTTTGTTGTCCAAAACACGTATGCATTCCCTCCCCAACCCCCTAACACCCCCTCTCCAACTCCAAAACCCCCTAATCCCCTACCCCTAATTAGCAACAACCCCTATCCAAGTACCTAACACACCCTCAACCCCATAACACACCCCCCCAACCTTGTAACATCCTCTCTCAAACCCCCTAACACCTCCTACCCCTAATAACCCACACACTCCACCAACCCTCATCTCTCTCCCTAAACCCCTAACACACCCCTCCCTATTCTCTCTCTCTCTCTCTCTCTCTCTCTCTCTCTCACTCACCCCCTAACCCTTACTAACCCATTCTATCACTCTCTTTCTCCCCTGCTCCACTTACCCCCAATCTCCAAAAACCTCCTATGTCTCTACCTCTAACAGCATTAATACCCCCCCCCCCTCTCTCTACCTCTAACCCCTTACCATCCCCCCCCTCTCTCTCTCTCTCTTTCCCAAACACACACACTCCTTACCTATACTCCAATTTCTCTCTAATCACCCTACTCCTCACCAAAACCCTACCCCGTCTCTCTCTCCCCCCCCCCCCCCTCATCTCTTCCTTCTAACTCTTACTAACCGCCTCTCTCACCCTCTCTCACTCCCCTACTCCTCCACCTACACCTAACCCCCACCCCTCTCCCCCCCAACACCCTAACAGACCACCACCCCATTGATTATCTCTCTCTCTCTCTCTCTCACACACACACACACACACACACTCACACACACACACACACACACACACACACACACACATCTGTATGCCTCACCCTACCACTAATTCCCCCCCTCCTCCTCCTCTCTCTCTCTAACCCCTTCTCTCACTTTCTTTCTCCCCTACTCAACTTAACCCAAATATCCTAACACCTCCCTCTGTCTTTACCTCTAACCCCTTATCACCCTCATCTCCCTATACCTATAACCCCTTACCAACCCTTAATGTCTCTCTCTCTCTCTCTCTCTCTCTCTCACCCCAACACCCACACTCCTCACCTATACCCCCCTTTCTCTCTAATTACCCTACTCCTTACCTATACCCGCCGTTCTCTCTGATCGCCCTACTCCTCCATAGACCCATAATGCCCGTGATTTCTCTCTCTCTCTCTCTCTCTCTCTCTCTCTCTTTAACTCCAAAACCCACACTCCTCACCTATACCCTCTTTCTCTCTAATAACCCTACTCTTCCCCAAAACCCTAACCCTCTCTCTCTCTTTCTCTCTCTCTCTACTCCTATGTTCCTCTATCTCCCCCCTCCCCCCTAACCCTTACTAATATTTAGTGTCATTATATTTACCGAGCCATCCAAATGTTTCATGTTAAATCATCACCAAGCCAAGTCTAACACACCAAGACATATTCTCTTTCTTCATGAAATATGTTCATTCTATATATCTAGCCATCCAAATATTTTTAATGTTCTCATTTGTTATCATCACCAAGCCAAGTCCAGCCCCTCTCCTCCTCTCTCACTCTCTCTCTCTCATAATCCTACACTAACCCATAACTCCTAACCCTATCTATATCTCCCCAAATCCCCGAGAAAACCCATGTTCTCTCCCTCTCTCATCCCCCTACTCCTCTCCCTACCTCTAACCCCCCCTCCTGCTCCTCTCTCTCTCTCTCTCTCTCTCTCTCTCTCTCTCTCTCTCTCTCTCTCTCTCTGTCTCTCTATCTCTCTCTCTAACTGTTGCTAACCCCCCTCTCACTCCTCCTCCTCCCTCTCTCACACACCTCTTTCCCCTAACCCTTACTAACCACCTCTCTCCCCCTCTCTCTCCACTAATCCTCCACCTACACCTAACTTCCACCCCTCTCTCTCTCCCTGAACCCCCTAAAAACACCCTCTCTCTCACACATTATCACTACCCCTAACCCCTTGCTCTCTCTCATTAACCCCACTCTTACTCTTGCTACCCATAACCACCACCTCTTTCCCCCCCCCTCGCTCTCCCTTTAACCATAACCCTCCCTCTCTCTCTCTCCACCATGATCCCCATCCCCTACTACTTACCACCCCCATCTCTCTCTTTCTCTCTACCTTTACCACCCCTTCTCTTTAAAATCCCTAATGATCCCAAAATCCTTAACCACCCCCCCCCCCGACTGCAATCTCTATATCCCTCTCTCCCCCAACCCTTGTCCTCCCCCTACCCCTAATCACCCACACCCTCCCCCCCTTGACCATCAACTCTCTCTCTCTCTCTCCGTCTCACACACACACACACACACCTATACTGCTCCACCTACCCCTAATCCCCACCTCTCTCTCTCTCTCTCCCCTACTCCTCTAGCTACACCTAACCCCCACCTCTCTCTCGCCACAACCCCCTAACAACCTCCCCATGTCTCTCTCTTGCATACTCTCACAAACCCTAACCCCCCTTCTACACTCCCTACCCATAACCACCCACTCCTCCTCTTTATCTATATCTCTCTCTTACTCCCCCTAACCCTAAACCCCTCTCTCTTTGTCTCTCCTAATCCCACTGACCATACCACTTATCACACCCCTCCTCTCTCTCTCTCTCTCTCTCTCTCTCTCTCTCTCTCTCCCCCCCGCCATACACCCCTCTTCTCTCTAAATTCCTTAATCCTCCCTAGTACCCTCCCCCCACCCCAATCTCTATCTCTTTATCTCCCCCAACCCCCTCCTCCTCCTACCCCTAATTACCCACACCCTACGTCCCTCTGCCCCTGGGCTCTCTCTCTCTCTCTCTACTCCTCCTACTTGTGGCCCCGATCCATCTATCTTAACCCAAACCCCCTAACACCCTCCCCAAATTCTCTCTCTCTCTCTCTCTCTCTCTCTCTCTCTCTCTCTCTCTCTCTCCTCTACCCCTCCTACTTGTGGCCCCAACCCATCTCTCTTAACCTGAACCCCATAACACCCTTCCCACATTCTCTCTCTCTCTCTCTCTCTCTCTCTCTCTCTCATCTCCATAACCCTTACTAACCCTCTCACTCACTCTCTCACCCCTTACTCCTCCCCCTACCTTTAACCCCCCTCCTCATCCTTGTCTCTCTTCCCCCTCTTCCCCCTAACCCTTACTAACACCATATATCACTCTTTCTCTCCCTTAATCATCCTCCTAGACCTTACCCACACCCCTCTCTCTCTCTCTCCCGAAAACCCTAACACCCTTTCCTGTCTCGCTCACTCTCATTACCACTAACCCACCCTTTCTCTCTCTAATCCCCCTCCTACTCTCCCTACTAATAACCACACCCTCCACCCCTCTCTTTCTCTCTCCTACTTCCCCTAACTCTACCCCTCTCTCTCTTTATCTCTCCTACTCCCCCTACACCTACCCCTCCCACTCTCGGTCTCTCCTAGTCGCCTCTCCCCTACCACTTACCACCCCCTCAACTCTCTCTCTACCCCAATCCCATAAACCTTCTTCCCTCTAACTACCCTAATCCTCCCTAAACCTATACCCCCCGCAACTCCAATCTCTATCTATTTCTCCCCCCCAACCCCCTTCCCACCCTTTCCCCTAAGGTAAATTTGATTTTTACCAAAACACGCCCACAATTTATCTCTACAAACTGCAAATGTGTTTTAGCTCTACAAAATGCATATTGTTTTTGTAGATCTAAAATGTGTATGATTTTTGTAGAGCTTATAAGATGCACATGTGATTTGGTTTTCATGGCACCTAGATAGGCGAGAAAGGAAAATTTGAATTTAAAAGAAATGCACTCGTGTTTCTTAGCACTAAGACTAATCCTTGTCACATGTTTGGGTGTCATCACTCTTCCTATGTGTCTACTTTACACATAGCTTTAGGTTAACCAAGCCCATGGTATGGAATATGGTAAACTCTAGTATCCCCAAGACTTTTGCATTATTTTGATTAAAGTATTTTACTTGATAAATACTCTCAAAACATTAATTTGTAAAAGAGTTATAAAACTCTATGAGGAAAAATACTCACATTTATGTGAGTGAATATTATAAAAAATAACATTATTTTATTATTAATAAAAGAGACACTTGGAGCCACCAGTTGAAAGAGGGGACACCATCATGAGACAATGAACAAGTGGATAGCAAGCAAGATATTTGGTATCAATAAAATCCAAGTCAAAAGCTCAACAAGCCGACCAGATCCACAATTATAGGGATCAAGATATTTTCTTGATATTTGATTGAGATGGCACAAGGCCTGGAAAAAAATATATATAATGGTGCACTGAGAAGACATGACGTTGTGTGGTGCAGATAGAGAAATTATTGTTATGTTGAGGGCCAACTTCTGAGTACTCTCTCTCTCTATTGAAAGATCATCCTTGAATTTGTTATAGACTATTGGGAAGAGACATTGCATTCAGATATTTGTTATAGACTCTAGGGAAGAGTGTTGCATTCAGATTGGATTATGTAAGTTCATTGGTCTATGGTAGTGATCCAACTTGGGGGTGAATTTGGGAAAGTAAGTGTGGTTGTCCTATTCTATGGTTGGGAGGAACTGGGAAGCTCCATGTGTTGTTCCGCTTCTATCTTCAAGTAAGTGTTTTATTGCATGTTTTCTTAATGATTTTTTTAATTGTAAAAAATGTTACAGGTTAGATGTTCACTACGGATCTATCGTGAGATGGTAGGTTTCTCATGGTTTTTGTTTATTTTGGATTAAAGAAATGAATGATAGCTCATATATATTTAATAAATTACACTAGCATAGTTTGTTTATAACGGGTTTAGGTATGTTACAATGTGGTATCAGATCATGGTTAAAATGCTCGGATCAAAGGGCTCGTTGTTTTCTTTTCTGCTATCACTCAAGATTCAATATTTTGATTAGATGTTTTTACTATGCACCATTCACCAGGGAGAGGTTCTTAGTTGTTATATTTTTATTTTTATTCTAATTTATTTTGAGTATTTGAAGCCAGTGATCCACAGATGTATGGTTGTAAGTTTGCATTTGATATCCATGATACTTTAAACTCTTAAGTAGTCAAACAAACCCTTCGCAAACTTATGGCGTTATTTTACTTTGAAAATAGAGATAATAGAGTATCCAGCCTTTACTCAAATTGCATGTTGAATGTGAGTTTTATATGTTAGGATATAAGTTTTGAATAATTTCTGTGTTGTCCAAAATCGAAGGTTCTGCAAAGAAGAACAAAAATAAATAAAAATTATACCCCTTACTACAAATAAATATTGATTTTCATTTCACTTGCATACTTCTTACATAGCAGGATATGTAAGGATTATGATGATTAGAAATCACAATATTGCAAAGGTTTGAATTACGATCAAAGTTTAACATATAAGTGATGATATGGTTATATACTAAAGCATGTGAAATGCAATAATTATTGGTATATAGTTGATTTTGATTTTTTTCAAAGTTGATTTAGTCAATAGGTGGACTTATTGTTGATATGATAACAATATGATGTTGATACTGACTATTTGTTAAGTTGTGACAGATTCAGAGGACTTGGTGATGGCAATAAATAACGGGGCCTTGATGAGAACCAAGTTTATGTGTTGCGAGTAGTTAAATGATGTGATTGACAGTAAATACTAAATAATATGATCATTATTATTAATCTAGGAATGGGGAAATAAAATATAGATATAGAAAACACACACACACACACACCAATTGAAAAAATTGATTCAATTAAACCCCAACATGCTAAAGTAATTTTCCTGGACTCAAGCAAGAGAGATTGAGTGGAAAAGAGAGAGAGTAGGTGATCATCAATGGAAAGAACTAGGAAAACTAAATTAAAAAAAAATATCAAGGGAATAGGACATTGTTTGATGTTTTTGAGGATGAAATTTTTTTACTAAAAAACAAAAGAGAAGTAATATCAAGGGCTTAAACCTCGTAAGTCGACTACTTTTAATTTGGTAAAAGTTCTCAAGGCAGAGTTCTGAGTTCAACAAAGAGTTGTTGGAGTCTTTCATCCCCATGGTATCATAATGGGACATAGTGATAAAATCTTCCAAGCTGTAAAATGGGTATTAGCTTCCCTATTGTTTAAGAATGATGTATACAAATATTATCGTAGGTAAAGCAAAATTCATCCAAAGATGAGGGTGAATGTCAAGTTTTGGGGTTGATTTCTCGTAAATATCTAATATAATGCTACTAACCTGTGAATGAAGGATATGTCTATATCAAGTTAAGGACTAGATAAGAGGATTATCTTCCGAGAGTGAAAATGAAGGATGGTCCTTCAGAAGATAAGTAAATGGTTGTTTTACCTATGCATTCTTTTTGTTATATTGGAAAATGATCATACACATATATGTATATGTTTTATGGTGTCTTATGGTGATAAGAGCACAAGTGTCGATGAGAAAAAGACTTGAAGAGTTTCCATGAACAACAACAATAGTATGTTGAAAAGGAAATTCTTACTTACATTCTTATTGAATTTGAAAAATCATGTTATGCATATGTTATGCTGAAAAATTTGGAAGACTTCATATAAGTTGTGTAAAGTGCAGATTATGAAAGGAAGAGGAACAATAACAACATGTAGGAAGAGTAGAGGATCAAATATTATTAAAAGTGGAAGATAAAAATCCAAAAGTTGTAGTCTTATTTTCAGTCACAGAGGTCTTCAAAAACCAAATAAGTACATTTTTAATAAATTAATTTATATAGAGTTTTGTAAGATTCCACTCTTGATTATGGAGATAAAGAATTATGTTCAAGCATATGAATGTATTAATTAAAATGGTTATTTTAATGAAGGAAATAGTCCTTTTATGATTTAAGTAGTCTTGACTATGGATTATTGTTTTGAAAGTTATTGTAGAAAAAAATGAGATCTTAATATAATTTGTGTATTTAGGAAAAAGGAATTATTTGGAGTAATTATGCATTATGTAGTTAGTATTACCCTATTAGAAGAATTTGCATATTTTTTCCCTGAGCTTTATAAAGTTGGTACTTATTGTCAATAAAAAAAACTTGAGTTAATTCAAGCTTGTTTAATTCTTTGTCAAAAATGTGGAAAAGTAAACTTATTATATTTCTTAAACGATTATTGGTTTACTAAATAATGTTGGATATAATTTAATAAATCAATGCATGTTTATGTAAAGCTATATGGAACATATACTACTTTCAATTATTAGTGCATTAAAGTAAAGTATCATATTGAATACGCAAGGAATTATTTTAAAACTGTAAGGACTACTATAGTAGCCATACCCCGTAAGCTTGAAGTGTTAATGAAGTTGTAAATACTATAATCCTTAATGCTAGATAATAAATATGATTACTTGACATGATCTTATAAGATTGGCTAGGTTTTTGACGATTACATTGGGGTCAAGGATCAAGTATTAACAATCAATTAACCAAGAAGTTTTCAAATGTTATAAGGTCAATAGTCTTAAAAAATTTCATGATAAGGTTATTGGAATTGAACTACATGTTTTCTAATATGAAATGCCCCAGTAGCATATTAGCTTGCACTTCCTTCTTTTATAAAAGTTCATAATGTTTCCATGTTTCGTTATTGAAAAGATATATACATAATGCTATTCATATCATCGATTTGGATGTGATTCATGTAGAACCCGAGGGAGATATCCAAACAGAGCGTGTTGTATCCTAGATAGGAAGGAACTTATGTTGTGAAAGTGAGTCATCGCTCAAATAAAAGTACAATGGAATCACTTCAACACTGAGGCAACATGGGAAATGGAGGATCGTATGCGAGCAACATATCCTTCCATGTTCCAAAATGAGCATGAATACTCTTACTAAAGAACACCGAGGACGGTGTTAAAAATAAGGGGGGAAGAAATGAAATACCCCAAAGACTTTTGCATTATTTTGATTAAAGTATTTTATTTGAGAAATACTCAAAAAATTAATTTGCAAAAGAGTTATAAAACTCTATGAAGAAAAATACTCACATTTATGGGGGTGAATATTATAAACAATAAATATAATATTTTTATTAATAAAAGAGACACTTGGAACACCAATTGAAAGAGAGGAAACCATCATGAGACAATGGGCAAATGGATAGCAAGCAAGATATTTTGCATCAATCAAATCCAAGTCAAAATCTCAACAATCCGACGAGATCCACAGTTATAGGGATCGAGATATTTGCTTGAGATTTGATTGAGATGGCACAAGGCCTCAAAAAAAAATATATAATGGTGCACTGAGAAGACACGGGTCACTATGTGGTGCATAGAGAGAAATTGTTGTTATGTTGAGGGAAAGTTGTTGATTACTCTCTCTCTATTGAAATTCCATCCTTGAATCTGTTACAGACTATTGGGAAGAGTGTTGCGTTCAGATATCTGTTACAGACTCTTGGGAAGAGTGCTACGTTCATATTGGTTTAGCTAAGTTCATTGGTATATGATGGTGATCCAGCTTAGGCGTGAAGTTGGGAAAGTAAGTGTGGTTATCCTATTCTATGGTTGGGAGGAACTGGGAAGCTCCATGTGTTTTTCTCTTCTATTTTCAAGTAAGTGTTTTATTGCATGTTTGCTTAATGATTTTTTTAACTGCAAAAAGTGTTATGGGTTAGATGTTCAATACGAATTATTCTTCATATGGTAGGTTTCTCATAGTTTTTGTTTATTTTGGATTAAAGAAATGAATGATCGCTCAAATTTATTTAATAAATTATAGTAGCATAGTTTGTTTATACTGAATTTATGTATGTTACATAAACCATAACTAATTAGGCATCTCACCATTTTTCTCAATATGACTGTGTTTTACCCCTCATTAGAATATGCTACACACAATTATTTTTAATATTATAATTTTTTCATATAATATTAATATTAGTAAGCTTATCATATTATATTAAGTTATAATTAGTATAATTAATATATTATAATATTATATTATCATATAATGTTAATCTTAGGAAACTATCATAATATGTGTGACTGTGAGAGATTGAAAAAGTTGTAGAAAATTTTACTAAAAATTAAATATGAAAATTAAAAAGTAAACTTACCATAATGTGCGATAAATTGAAAAAGAAGTAAATTGTTTACTTATATTAACTTTTCATTCAAATATACTTTTTTATTAGATTTGTTTTGAGAAGTTGTATTTAAAAATTAAATATGAAAATTAAAAAGTAAACTTACCATAATGTGCGATAAATTGAAAAAGTTGAAGTAAATTGTTTACTTATATTAACTTTTCATTCAAATATACTTTTTTATTAGATTTGTTTTGAGAAGTTGTATTTATTTGTATTTTTTAAGTATTTAAATGTATATTTATTTAATAAATATTTTTAATTTTTTATAATTATGATTTTTAAATATTTATAACTATTATAAATTTGTTGATAGAAAAATAAATTATTTCATTCATATTTTTTCTATTATTATTTTAAAATATTTTTGTGAAGACATTGGCAAATTATGAGATATGGACTTGTTTATTTTGATAATTATATTAAATTATAATTTATTTTAATAATCTTAAAATTATATAATACAATTGAGAAAGATAAAACATTGAATTTTTTTATTATTTTTCATGCAACATTTATTTTTGTCAATTACCCAAATTATATCCAATGTGAAATAAATTAATTATATTTGAAATCAAAAATAAGTTTTTAATTAAAAATAAAAAATCTTAAATATGATCAAAATTTTTAAAAATTCCAAATTTAAATATAAAAAAGGTCAATGTCGATACATCTTTAAAACTTACTACATTTAAGAGATTTAGAGAAGATGGTGAATTTGAACTTTTGGATCTTTGAATAAATAAGCTTAAAAAAAAGTTCAAACACATAAAATTTGAACTAGTATTTATATAAGTAAATTATTTGTATATGAATGAGATAAATAATTTCTAAAATTAATTTTAATCAAAATATTAATTTAATTTAATTTAGTTAAAATGTAAATTAACATAATTTATAAAGCTAAAATTTTAAACAAAAGTATTTTTATAATTATAGATGAAATTTGATTAAAATGAATTTAAAAATATTTAGTGTAAAACATTTAACTTTTATTTAAGTATAAAATGAATATATTTATGTAAAGTTTTGATAAAAAAAAAATATATAGAAAATGTTTGTAATTGTAATTAATTAATTTAACTTTATCCAAGTGTATATTGTTATAATGTTTTTTTAATTAGTTAAAATAGTATTTAATTATTTACAATTTGAAGATGATTTAACATAAAATTAGAATATACTTTTTTAAATAATTTTTATAATTATAGTAAATATTAAAAATTTACAAAGATTAAAAAATAATTATAAATTATTTATTACTTAAATAAATAATTATTAACTAATAATTATGAATTATTTAATTTTTATTAATAATAATAAAAAATAATAAAATGAATATATTTATAAAATTTACACAATAAATATTTTTAATTGTAATTAATTAATTTATCTTTATTTAATTGTATATTTATTATAATATTTTTAATTAATTAAAATGAGTGTTTAATTATTTAAAATTTGAAGATGGTTTAACATAAAATTATAATATTCCTTTTTTGAAAAATACTGTTTATAATTATATTAAATATTTACAAAGATAATACTTTTTATAATTATATTAAATATTTGCAAAGAGAAAAAAGTAATTATGAATTATTTATTACTCGAATAAATATAAATATTTGCAACGAGAAAAAAGTAATTATGAATTATTTATTACTCAACTAAAAATAAATATTTGCAAAGAGAAAAAAAGTAATTATGAATTATTTATTCTCAAATAAATAATTATGAATTATCTATTACTAAAATAGACAATTATGAATTATTTATTACTCAAATTAAATTCACAATTTACTATAAAATGGACTAAAAAATAAATTTCATACAAAGAACTCGACCTTCACTACAGGAGACTGCCCAGATTTGTAACTCGTCCCTTTATGAAAAGATGTGTTGCATGTTCATTTCTATACAAAATAGACTTTAAGGATTTCGACTATCAAAAATGCCATTGCTTTGTGGAATTGAACGATCTCAAGGTCATAAAAACTTGGCCATCCATATGAGTGACTACTACCTTTCCCGTTAGGGTATCAACAATGCCCTCACTCATACAAAGAAGTGACTAACCTTTAATCTACTGCAACAGCTTGGGTAGGTAGGGTTTCATGTACTCAACGAGTACGTTCCATTCACATAGGGAACATTCATACAAACACAGGAGGAGGCATTCCAAGCCGGCAGAGGGGCCTCAAAAGAAATAGAAGGCATTAGCTTGATCACGGTTTGATAGTAATTGTAGAGACATAAAACTTTCATTATGCAGAGAAAAATCCCTATTCGCGATACCAATGTTTCTTCCAAAAAGGTTTCAGCTCTCGCTCATACCACGCACAACAGCTAGTAGTCCCACGAAATCCTGAGTGGCCATAGCAGTCGACAAAGTGCACTAAATATCGACCCACAATGATGAAGAGAGATGCGACATTCAAGTTTAGTGGAGCATTAAAGTCCAATACTTTATTGGCGGCCTTAGCTGTGAGCGGTAGATCGACAAGGCTTGAAATGGATATTCCTCCAGGCTCCAACTCACTGACCCATTTAATATACAACTTTGATATCATCTACATCAAACATCATCGCCCTCGCGGGCCCGCATAATACTTCTATGGAATCATCACTTTTTCTAAAATCACCCCCACGCTTCTTTCCCAATTGAATACCCCAGAGAAAAATGAGCAAGAGTAGGGCGATGCACTGGTCTGAACCCTTTGCTCCGCTCCGCCCACTATCCAACTCAATCACTCATCCATGATCTTAAGCTTATGATCAAGTCCTGTCCCAAGAATTTAGCTTCTTTCTAATTTCCCAGTTTCACTGTAAACTAAACTAAGTGAAGAATAGAAGTAATCCAGATGGATATAGGTGGGCACCCACCTATTCCACTCGCTGACAACAGTTTCCATTGTAATAATTTTCTAGTATTTTTTCTACAGTTTTTCGGGTCTTGAACTTCTGGGGCCATTTTGAGGCCCTAAATGATGTTTTTTTTGGGTCCGCAACAACCCAAACGTTGGAAATATTATCTAGTGCAGGATTGATTCACTTTTGTACTCCTTAGATAGATCTTTTTGAAGGTCTACCGAATGCCCCAAACAGAAATCGTATGCAAAATTTATGACCCCAGGAAGTTGATTGTTCAACTAACCATCTTGGGGCTGCAAACTTTATGACAATTCATCTCCTAGGGTAAGGTTTTTGGATGTTTAGGGTTTTTTCCCTCATGTTTATGATAAATGGGCTCCTTCGGCCTCATTTTGTATTTATCTTGTCATGAACAAACGTAGCCTCCACATCTCTTCTCAGAGATATCAATACCACCATTATAGTTGCTTTTATTCTGCAGTTTGTTCTATTTCATTCAGTTAATAGAATTTGAGTTTATTGTATCATTGTGTTTCTTGCCATATATCTGTCTCTGAATATATATATGCTCTTTCATTTCGTTTACACATAAATATGGATCAATGGTATCAGAGCCTTCTACTGTTGTTGTTTCTTAGTGCATGTCGCTCATGAGATCTGGATATTGAGAGTTGGGTCTTGAACTAGTTGAACTTGGGGAAAACCCTCCTCGTGAGCCCAAGAAGACTTCCGTGGAGGGAGAATAAAAGAGAGATGATGGAGCAGGATATCCTATTAAGTTGTTTCCCGAGGAAGCCCTCGCATGATAGATGAACAAGATGATGGATAATTTGGCACACATCCTTGGAAGGATGCCGATGGCAACGGATGAACCTTCAATGAGCATTCGTTTCGGGGGTGAAAATCCATTCAAGGTATAAGTTAACTTTGACATTCCCCTATTTGAAGGAAATATAGATGAAGACGCTTTAGAGAAATGGTTAAATCTATTAGAGGGTTACTTCACTTTTCAAAAAATTTCCGATAGAAAAAAAATCACGTTCACGCTCCATAAATCACTCACCCATATCAATGATTGGTGGGACAGGTATTGCGAGAAGCATGCAAGAGATGAGTCTGAACTATTCATGACAGTACCCACTTTTGTGGATTTTGTCGATTCCATCAAGGAATATTTATACCCTGTCGGAAACTATGATGACTAGTAAAACCACTTATACTATGAAACGAGAACTATATACTATGAACGAGAACTCTACCCATAAAAACGATGATTTTTGCAAAAAAAACACCAAAAACACCCCCCAAATAGAAAAGTGTTGATGCCAGTATACACGTATTTTTTTTTAGGGTAAAAAATAGAGCCATGGCCTAAACATCCCATATTGTTGTTTAACAAAACTTTAAAATCAACCTTAAATTGGAATTTTTTCTTTTTCTTGAAGAGATAAATTACAACTTTCAGGAAAATTGCATATTAAACAAAAAAACAAATTTCTCTAATAATTTCACCATTATAACCATATAAAAACAAAGGAATTATGATGCGATTCATAATGAGATAATATATTAGACCATACAAGAACAAATGGTTCATATAAATATTCAAAAACTCCTCTAGAGTTTCAATTACAAAAATCATACTAGTAAAAAGCATCTAAACTGCTTCTTCAAATTCATCCATGGATTCTGACACCCCATCATCAAAAACTCCTCTAGAGTTTCAATTACAAAAATCATACTAATAAAAAGTATCTACACTGTTTCTTCAAATTCATCCATGGATTCTGACACCCCATCAGAATCTACATTTTCTGCAGATGAAGGACTTGATGAAGATGTAGATGACCCATACTCTTCTCTATTATCAATGGGCGCACAATCTGAGTCTACATCTATACCCATCATTTCAGATGTCATATTCCTTCGGGATCTACGACTTGGTTTAATACACTCCCATCTTGCACGAATGCTCCCTATTCCACGAATATTAGCTTTGGGTTTTAAAAAACAAATTAAACTAACATTTAAACTAATGTTATAATTAAAAATTTAAAAAAAATTAAAAACAAACTAAACTAAGATAACATTATAATTAAAAATTTAAAAATACATTAAAAAAAAATACTATATATCTATACTAAACTAAGATAACATTATAATTAAAAATTTAAAAATACATTAAGAAAAAATACTATCTATCTATATACTAACCAAACTAACATTATAAAAAAATTTTAAAAAACTATACAAAAACTTAAAAGCAATTAAAACAAAAATTTAAAAACAATAAAAAATCAAACTATGCAAAATTTTAAAATAAATTAAAAAATAAAATAATTAAAAAAAAAATAAACTATACAAAATTAAACAAACTTTAAACAAAATTTATAAAAAATTAAACAAACTTTAAACAAAATAAAATTTATAAAAAATTAAACAAACTTTAAATAAAATTTATAAAAAACATAAACTATACAAAAATTAAAAAAAAACTATACAAAAATCAAAACAAAATTTAAAAAATAAAACAAAATTTAAAAAATAAACAAAATTTAAAAAAAAATAAACAAAATTTAAAAAAAAATAAACAAAATTTAAAAAATAAAACAAAATTTAAAAAACAAACAAAATCTAAAAAATAAAAAAAATCAAAACAATGCAATGGGCGGCCCTCGGGGCCGGCCCTCGATGCCCGGCATCGAGGGCCGGCCCCGAGGGCCGCCCATTGGCGCCCGAGCGGCGGACGTCCGCTCGCTCGGGCGCCAATGGGCGGCCCTCGGGGCCGGCCGTCGATGCCGGGCATCGACGGCCGGCCCCGAGGGCCGCCCATTGGCGCCCGAACGGGCGGACGTGTGGACGTCCGCCCGCTCGGGCGCCAATGGGCGGCCCTCGGGGCCGGCCCTCGATGCCGGGCATCGACGGGGCCCCGAGAGCCGCCCATTGCATTGTTTTGATTTTTTTTATTTTTTAAATTTTGTTTATTTTTTAAATTTTGTTTTATTTTTAAATTTTGTTTATTTTTTTTTAAATTCTGTTTAATTTTATTATAGTTTTTTTTAATTTTGTTTTATTTTTTTTATTTTGTTTAATTTTTGTATAGTTTTTTTTAATTTTGTTTTATTTTTTAAATTTTGTTTTATTTTTTTATTTTTTTTTGTTTAATTGTTGTATAGTTTATGTTTTTTTAAATTTTGTTTTTTTTTTTTTAATTTTGTTTAATTTTTGTATAGTTTTTTCTAATTTTGTTTTTTTTTTAAATTTTGTTTTTTTTTTTTTAAATTTTGTTTGATTGTTGTGTAGTTTATGTTTTTTTAAATTTTGTTTAATTTTTTTGTTTAAAGTTTGTTTAATTTTTTATAAATTTTGTTTAAAGTTTGTTTAATTTTTTATAGTTTAATTTTTTTTTAATTATTTTGTTTTTTAATTTATTTTAAAATTTTGTATAGTTAGATTTTTTTATTGTTTTTAAATTTATGTTTTAATTGTTTTTAAGTTTTTCTATAGTTTTTTTAAAAAAATTTATAATGTAAATTTGGTTAGTATATAGATATTTAGTATTTTTTTTTAATGTATTTTTAAATTTTGTTTAAAGGTCGCTCGCTTGGGTGCCAAAGGGCGGCCCTCAGGGCCCTCATCGATGCCCGGCATCGAGGAGGCCGTGAGGGCCACCCTTTGGCACCCAAGCAAGGGAGGTCACTCGCTTGGGCGCCAAAGGGCGGCCCTCACGGCCCCCTCGATGCCGGGCATCGACGGGGTTAGTTTGATTTGTTTTTAATTTTTCTTTAAATTTTTTATTATAATTTTGTTAGGAATTTTTTATTATAATGTTGTTAGGGGTTAGTTTAATTTGTTTTTTAATTTATTTTATTATAATGTTAGAGGGGGGAAACATGCAGCAGAAGAGGACATGAATTTGGCCTCCATGATATTGTTGATTAGTTTCATGTTTTGAAAAAAATGCTAAGTTTGATAATATTTTGATAAGATATATTAGTAATGTTTTGACTTTCAGACTTAATTTTAGAAATAAAATTTCTATATATAATGTTTGAAATATGTTTTTTACAAATAATTTGTATAGTTTTTCTTGAATTTATGTGAATCAACACTTTTCGGAAAATAATATGAAATAGTATCATTTTTATACAAAACATATCTGAAAATTGATTGAAAATGGTTTTAAATGTCTATATTGTCTGGAATTTTTTACAATTTTGTCAATAAAAGTGTCTTATTTTGTCCATAAAAATGTCTTATTTTATAGAAAAAATTACAAAATGTATATGTTTTTCATTATAAATTGCTTAAAAATGTATGCTATTTTGCTAAATTTCTAAAAATGTACCTGAAAATGGAAACTAATTTTTTTTTACGATAAAGATAATTCAAAGGTCCCAAAAAATGCCTCGAAATGAAAATGTGTGATACTGGCATCACCCCTTTTTGAAACGGAGCTAAAAATACCTACTAAAATTAGGAGAGAGAAAAACGAGAACTGTGTCGAGTTCTCGTTTCATAGTATAAGTGGTTGTAATCCAGATGGACGACTTTGTGCCAGGGGAGAGACCAAATAGTTCCATAGTTTACCAACATGTTCCATACCTTCCGCTCCAAACTGGGTATTCGGGACTCTAAACGATACTTGGTCCTAAAGTACCGTGTATCCTACATCGATACATTTAAATAGAGATGGATTTCCTGGACATATCCTCACTAGGAGTAGCTTATCGATATGCCATCAAGATCGAGCATAGTTTTAAGCAAAAGAATAAGCGATATTTTGGGTCTGCAAATTAGCAGCAAAAGCCTAGAAAATGTGGCCCTAACTCACAAAGCAAAGGATAGAGAAAGGATGGCCAAAGCCCTAATAACTAGCTCAAGCCACATGGAAAAAAGGTAATGGGAAATCAGAGAAGAACATTGGAAAGTTGTGTGAGTTCGACAAGAGCCCTTGGAACAACGCTAATGAGTGCCGCTCAAAACAATCCTTGTTGGATAAGACAAAATCCCCGGATCCAGACTCTAAATTAGAACCTGATGGAGAGAAAGAAAAGGGAAAGCAAATCATTGACGCGGAACCTAGTGCCACCATCGCAACTACAAATATTTAACCAGAAGAGTCAAAGGATCCAAAGGAAGGGATTTCCTCTTCCATTCACAATTGTGGGTGCAGGGGACTCTGCTACACTTCATTGTTGATAGTAGTAGCTAGAAAAACCTCATCTCGATCGAGGCTGTAAAAATATTGAAGATTCCGACGGTTCCACATCCCCAACCATACAACATCGATTGGTTAAGCCAAGGATGAGACATCCACATTAGTCAACAATGTTTTCCTTCCTACAGGATCAAACCCTTCAAAGATGAGGTAATGTGTGATGTTTCCCTGTTTGAAGTTTGTATTGTTCTTTTGTGACAACCATATATGTAGAAATGTGATGTTGTGTATGAGTCTAGAACTCATAGTGTCATTATTACTTTGGGAAAGAAACTCTATAGGACACCAGAGACACTTCCCACCACTGCGGTGTCCCTCATCATAGCTAAGTAGTGCAGGAAGGTAATATCCCATACAGGAAAATTCATCCTCTTCATGGTTCGTTCTGAAGGTGAATGAAATATTGCAAGAACATCCACCACTTCCTCACAGAACCCCTCTACACATCAGAAACATGTGGACAAGATTGTGGAAGCATACAAATACATATTCACCACACCCACTGTGCTACTCGTACATTTCCTGATCAAGCATTGCAATGATTTGATACCTGGTGTGCCTTTACCTAATTGGCCAGTATACAGGCGTTCCCCATGGAAAATGAAGAAATCAAATGCTAGATTCAAGGTTTGCTCCAAAAGGGGCACATTCGACCCAACTCTTCACCTTGTGGAAGCCCAATTGTGTTGGTACATAAGAAAGATGGGACATGGTGACTGTGCATTGACTATCGAGCTCTAAACAAGATCACAGTCTAGAATCAGTATCCCATTCCCCATATCAATTAACTTCTTGACCAGATTAAGGGTGCCAAATATTTTAGCAAGATTGATACGAAGTCTAGCTATCATCAAGTGCCAATTGAGTAGCCCGATGTTTGGAAGCCTACCTTCAAATATCAGGAAGACCTTTCGACTTGACTAATGCGCCAACAAATTTCGTGAGGATGATGGATGATATCCTACGTCCATTCACTAATTATTTTATGATCATATATCTATATGATATCCTCATCTACAACATAACATGGCAAGAGCATCTGCAGAATATCCACCATGTCCTTAGTACCTTGCAAAAACACACGTTATATGCCAATATAGAGAAGTGGTCATTTGGCATGGATAAGTTTCAATTTTTGGGATACATCGTGGATGGACATGGTGTTCTTGTGGATCCATCCAAGATCCAATACATCCATGAATGGCCAACCTCGATAACTCTCATAGAGTTTTGCATCTTCCTAAGCCTTGCCAATTTCTATTGCAAGTTTGTGTTGGGATTCTCTAACATTCCTTGGTCCCTTAGCGAGGTGACCAAATAGGGATCTAAGGCCAAGTTCAGTTGGTCCAAGCAACAACAACAAGAATTTGAGGAGCTAAAAGAACACTTATGTTCAGAACCTATCCCTGTATTACCGTATCTGCAACAACCTTTTAATATTGAGACAAATGCTTCAGACTATGCTTATGGTGTAGTCCTCACTCAACATGACCATCCAGTGCAATATGACAATGAGACACTTCCAGATACAGTCCACAAGTACCCAACCTATGAAAAGGAAATGTATTTCATTTTCCAAGCATGCCACCAATGGAAACATTACATCCTTGGAAAAGAGACAGGCATCCACGTTGATCACAAGCCCCTGCAGTTCATGCAAACCCAAGGGAAGTTACACAATGACCACCACTAGAATTGGTCGACTTACTTGCAGCGATTCCACCTGAATATTAAATATAATAAGGGAAACACCAACCGAGTCATCGATTTCCTTAGTTGGCCTCGAGTAGCACCACTTACCACAATGCTCCACTCTTGTGGCCATGAGACCTCTGGGTGTCCTCAATTATATAGTAGTGATCTTGATTTTTTTCCCATCTATCAAGCCCTATGTGAAGGCAAATCCATGGAATACTTTCATCTTCAGGAATGCATGTTGTGCCACTTGGGCCATATCTGCGTTCCTTCAAGCGAGCATGTGAAGATGATTTGGGAATCTCAATACAGTCGGGTGGCAGGGAACTTCGCACCAAAAACACAGTGGCCATATTGCATAAGTATTTTTATTGGCCTAAGCTCCGACAAGATGTCGGCTAATACATCAGATCTTGCACTACCTATTCCATTGTGTACCTGCCATCAGAAAGCATGGGTCTTACACCCCTCTTGCCACTCCTAATGGGCCATGGGAATCCATCTCCATAGATTACATGTCAGGACAACCTTCAACCATGCATGGAAATGACTGTGTGTTTGTGGTTGTGGATCGCTTCTCCAAGATGGTCATTCTGATAGCTTGTAAGAAGAAAATATCTACCGAAGCCACTGCTAAGCTCTTCTTCAAATGTGTTTGGGTTCATTTAGAGCTGCCACAAACTATCATTTCTGACTAGGACACCAGGTTCCTCAGTACTTTCTAGTCCAACCTATGGCTATTGATGGATACCAAGCTCAAGAAATCGACTTCCTTTCACCCCTAGTCCGATGGAAAAACAAATGTAGTCAACAGGATGATTGTACATATTCTGAGAATGTACAATTATAAACATGCCTGCACATGGTATGAGATCCTTCCTTATGTTCAACATAGTTATAACCGATCCCTTCATATCTCTACCGGCCACAACCCATTCCAAGTCTTCTTGGGATTCCAACCAATGGCCCCAATTGATGTAGCTCTGCCTATTGCATCCACACGAGAGGAATCTTCCCATACTCATACTGAGGATGATAAGGACACCATATTTGTTGAATGGATCCAACACATTTGTCAATAGGTCTATCACATTTTTGAAAAGGCCAACACTAAGTACAAGCAGCGACATGACCAACATCGAGTGTCACACAAGTTCTAGGTGGGTGATAAGGTTTGGATGCATTTGTAGAAAGAGAGGTTCAAATGCCCCATCGCAAGATTCTACCACTTCAATATGGGATGTACACCATCACTAAGGAAGTTGGTGACAATGCCTTCGAATTAAGCATTTCCCCATTCCGTGGTCTACAACCAGTATTTAATGTGGAGCTCCTTCGCCCATATTTTCCACCATTGTTGGACACCTCGAAGGTAGCATAGCATTTAACACCTATCGAGCTTAATCCCAAATCCATGGAAGAGGATACTATTGATTAGATCATGGAAACATAGGTTAAGGGAACCCGCCAACAGAAGATCCAACTATATCGAGTTGTAAAAGCAGGGCAACTACTCCAAGAAGGAAAGTGGCTCATCGGGAGTCAAGTTCAACAAAAGTTTCCTCATTTGATGGGGGAACTGAAGGCAATGGAGACCATTGATTCATAAGGTGGGGGGAACTAATCCAAATGGATATAGGTGGCTACCCACCTATTCCACTGGCTCACAATTATTTTCCATTTTAACAATTTTCTAGTAATTTTTCTACCCTTTTTTGGGTCATGAGCTTCTGGGGCCGTTTTGAGCTCCTAAATGATGTTTTTTGGGTTTGCAACGACCCACACAAGAGCAATAGCTCAGGTATAGGACCATTTCACGTTTTTACTCCTTGGATATATATTTTAGATGGTCTACTGAAAGCCCCAAACAGATATCGTATGTAAAAGTTATGACCCCGTGAAGTTGATTGTTCAACTAACCAACTTGGGGCCGCAAACTTTATGATGATCCATCTCCTAGGGTTAGGTTTTTGGATGTTTAAGGTTGTTTCCCTCATGTTTACGATAAATAGGCCCTTTCGACCTCATTTGGTATTCATCTTGTCATGAGTGAGCATAGCCACAACATCTCTTCTCAGATATATCGCTACCACCATTCTAACTGCTTTTATTTTACAGTTTGTTCTATTTCATTCAGTTAATAGAATTTGAGTTTGCTATATCACTATGTTTCTTGCCATATATCTTTGTTTGTGAATATATATACGTTCTTCCATTTCATTCTCACATAAATTTGGATCATTGGTATCAGAGCCTTCTTCTCTTGTTGTTTCACAGTGCATGTCCCCGACGAGATCTAGATATCGAGAGTTGGTTATTGAACTAGTTGAGCTTGGGGAAAATGCTCCTAGTCGGCCCAAGAAAACTCTCATGGAGAGAGAATAAAAGAGATTTGGTGGAGCAATAGAGAGTCTTATTAAGATATTGCTCGAAGAATACCTCATGCGACAGAGGAACAAGATGATGAATAAATTCGCACAAATCCTTCGAAGGATGTCGAGTACGATGGATGCACCTTCAATAAGCAGTTCTTTTGGGGGTGCGACTCCCTTGAAGGTACATTTTTACTTTGAAATACCCCTATTTGAAGGGAATATAGATGTAGACACTTTAGAGATTGTTAAATCTATTAGAGGGTTACTTCTCTGTTCAAATTTTTTCCAATAGCGAAAAAATCACATTCGCACTCCTTAAGTCTCTCCCCCATATCAAAGACTCGTGGTACAGGTACTATGAGAGGCATGCAAGAGATGAGTCTTAAATATTCAGGACAAGCCCCACTTGGGAATCTTTTGTTGATTCTGTCAAGGAAGAGTTCTACCCTGTTGGAAACTATGATGACCAGTACACCAGATGGACGATTGTGTGCCAGGAGAGAGACCAAACAGTGCCAGAGTTTACCAACATGTTCCATACCCTACACTCCAAATTGGGTATTCAGGGCTCTGAACGACACTTGGTCATAAAGTACCACAGTGGTATGCACCGGTACATTTAGAGAGAGATGGATTTCCTGGACATATCCTCACTAGGAGCAACTTATTGATACTCAGTCAAGATCGAACATAAGCTTAAGAAAAATATTAAGCGGGATTTTGGATCTGCAAATCAACAGTAGAGGCTTGGAAAAGGTGGGCCTAACTCAGAAAGCAAAGGATAGAGCAAGGATGTCCAAAGCCCTAAAAACCATCCCAAGCTGTAGGAAAAGAAGGGTAATGGGAAATCAAAGAAAGACACTAGAAAGTGTTGTGAATTTCACAACATCCCTTGGCACAACACTGATGAATGCTGCTCAAAACCATCCTTATTGGACGAGACAAAATCCCAGGATCCAGAATTTGACTTAGAACCTGATGGAGAGAAAGAAAAGATATGACATACCATTGGCGCGGAACCTAGTTGCACCATCACAACTGCAAAGATTCAACCAGAAGAGTTAGAGGATCTAGAGGAAGAGAAGTTCATCTTCCATTCACAAGTGTGGGTGCAAGGGACTCCACTACAATTCATTGTTGATAGTGGTATCCAGAAAAACCGTATCTTGGTCAATTTCATCAAAATATTGAAGCTTCCAACGGTTCCACATCCCCAACCATACAACATCGGTTGGTTGAGCCAAGTTCGATACGTCCGCATTAGTCAAGAATTCCTGATTTCCTATGGGATTAAACCCTTCAAAGATGAAGTAATGTGTGATGTTTTCCTGCTTGAAGTTTGTGATGTTATTTTAGGAAAACCATATATGTAGAAACATCATGATGTGTATGAGTCTAGACCTCGTAGTGTCATTATTACTTTGGGAAATAAAATGTACATGATACCAGAGACACTTCCCACCAATACAGTGTCCCTCATCAAAGCTAATTAGCATAGGAAGTTAATCTCCCAGACAGGGAAATTCATCCTCTTCATGGTTTGTGCTAAAGGTGAACGAAAGATTACAACAAAATCCACCACTTCCATGGAGAATTGCTTAGCACAGCATAAATAGGTGGACAAGATCGTAGAATCATACAAAGACATCTTCATGACACCCAACGGGGGGCTAGTACATTTCTTGATCAAGCATTGCATTCCCTCTTGGAAAATGAAGAAAGAAATGCCAAATTCAATATTTGATCCAAAAGGGGCACATTCGACCCATCTCTTCACCTTGTGGAAGCCCAATTGTGTTGGTACATAAGAAATATGGGACATGGCGACTCTGCATTGAATATCAATCTCTAAAAAAGATCACAGTCTGAAGTCGGTATCCCATTCCCCATATCAATGACCTTCTTGACTAGCTCAAGGGTGCCAAATAATTTATCAAGATTGATATGAAGTTTGGCTATCATCAAGTTCCAATTTAGTCGTCCAATGTGTGGAAGGCTGCCTTCAAATCTTGGGAAGGCCTTTTTGAGTGGTTGATCATGCCTTTCGGCTTGACTAATTCTACAACAACTTTCATGAGGATGATGGAATGTATCCTAAAACCATTCACTAATTCTTTTGTAGTCGCATATTTAGATGATATCCTCATCTACAACAGAACATGGGTAGAGCATTTGCATCATATCCACTAGGTCCTCAGCACCTTGAAGAAGCTAGGTTCAATAAATGGGATACATCATGGATGAACATGGTGTTCATGTTGATCCAACGAACATCCAAGCCATCCATGATTAGCCAACCCCCACAACTCTCACAGAGCTTTGTATTTTCCTAGTCCTTTCCAACTTTTATCGCAGATTTGTGTTGGGCCTCTCTAATATTGCTTGGTCCCTTAGATAGGTGACCAAAGAGAGATCAAAGGCCACAACAACATGCATTTGAGGAGCTGAAGCAACGCTTATGTTCGACACATGTCCTTGCATTACCGAATATGAAACAACCCTTTGAGATTGAGATAGTTGCTTTAGACTATGTTGTTGATGCAACCCTCACTCAGCACGACCATCCAGTGGCATATCACAATAAGACACTTTCTGATACAGTCCATAAGTCCACATATGACAAGGAAATGTATTCCATTGTCCAAGCATGCCGCTAATGGAAGCATTAAATCCTTGGAAAAGAGACAGTCATCAACATTGATCACAAGCCCCTATAGTTCATGCAAACCCAAGGTAAGTTACATAATGACTGCTACTAGAAGTGACTGCCACCATAAGCAGTCCACTTACTTGCAACAATTCCACTTGAATAATAAATATAAGAAGGGAATCACCAACCGATTCCCTCAGTTGGCCTCTAGTAGTAGCACTTACCACAGTGCTCCACTCTTATGTCCATGAGACCTCTAGGTGGCCTCAATTATATAGTATTCATCCTGAGTTTTCTCCCATTTATCAAGTCCTATGTGCAGGAACATCCGTGGTATACATTCATCTTCATGGAGGATTGATGTGCCACTTGGGCCATATCTATGTTCCTTCAAGTGAGAATATTAATATGATTTGGGAATCTCATTACAGTCGAGTGGAAAGGCACTTCGGCACTGAAACAACAATGGCCATATTGGAGAAGTATTTTTATGGGTTAGCATTAAAATTTAAGGAAATTAGATGCATATAATTTCCCCAACTTTTTTGGCATTGTTGACGAGGAGGTGCTAAAGGGATTAAAGTCTAGGTAAGTAGGTTTATTTTTAATTATGACGAGGAGGAAGAAATAATAAGACGAGACGGAAGATATTGCTACCACCCTTGGTGAAAGAAGGTAAGTATTCCCGCTCTGTCACCATTGGTGAAGATATTCCAATTCTTGGTTATGCTTAGGAATAGAGACAACAAAGGTGGATTTCACAGTAGATTAAATTCGAGTTCTGAAATTTTCATTTTCTAATATTAGAATAACACTCTACTTTTTTAGTACTAATCCATTTCTCTTGAAGTACTAACCATTTGTGATAAAGGCTTCTAGACTAGCAAGAGCTTATAAATGTTTAAAAACTTGTTGAGCAATGAAGGGTTCATCACCGTCCTTGTTCCAATATTAGATCCATACTTGGTGAGAAATAATCCTTGTAAGAGAGGAAAGATATCCATGAACACACTTAGAATGAAGATGATGCGGGAGCATAGGGGCCTAGGAAGAACAGTCGAATTTGATCGATAGAAGGCCGATTAGAGGGAGTGCCGACGACCACTGGTGCGCAAGTGAAGACTAGCTGTCAAAAGCCAAGTAGTCAAGCGGGGAACTGTCGAGGTGCTTTGACAGAAGGAGCAGTTCGAGAGTTGACATGTCAAAGGTTGACAGACGACAGAAATAGCAAAAGGATTCGAAGGTAGAAGGGTTTTCGAACGATGACATAGATAGGTTAGCAGTGGAATCCAAGCGTGGAGGAAGGGATAGAATGGCAATCACGCAAAGCAGACGTGAAGCTGATAGGGTTTTAAAAGGATGATGAAAGGAAGTATGGTCAAGACGATGGGGACGACAACTATTAGGGAGTTAGAAAGACGCGCAAAAAGTCAAGCAGAGTACTTGGTAGTTGTTCGGGATTGATGAGGAAGTTATGAGCAGTTAAGAAGGTGGTTGAATACATGGAATATGTGACCATAGATGGAGGTTGTGCAGCACGTCCAAAGGGCGCTAACAAATGCAAGTCTGCAGGATCAGGAGGATTCGGAGGACAAAGGGAGAGTGTATTGGGGATTGGAGAGGACCTCGATATGATAAACATAGCAGAGTAGAAGACCTGTGTGAGGAACAGAGGGGGGGATTCACTTGAGAGTTGATATGTAGATTGGAGAGAATAGTCACACATCAACCGAGCGCATAAGAGATCAGAGCCATAGCTCATAGTTCCGCAGTGAACTAGGAGAGGGTGAATATTGACACATAGAGAGAACACACATTAGTTCTATATATTGTAATAAGATGACGATGACATATTTTAGTTGTTTACAATTCCCTGCATTTTGCATTGTAATCGTATTTGATTGAAGTAATAGAAGCCATCTTCTTGCATCCTGTTTACATCCAGTTCATGTGAACGTGTGTGTGTCATGTGTAATTGTTAAGCAAGAAGGTATGACTGACCTGACTTGCATCAGAAGATATAAATGACCTTTTATGTCATCCTTCATAGACACTAGCTTATGAAGAGAAAAATTTGGAACCTGAAATTGAAGACTTTCTTGCTTGACTAACACTAGATTCTATGTATGAAGAGTATATTACAGAAAATCTGCTTGGCATAGTAATTGAATATATTGAACAAGGGATCCAAGGAAATCAAGATTACACTAAATCCTAGTTTGAGATAGTCATCAAGCCCCAATACTCTATTCTTCAACAACTCTTGACATCCAAATCACGTGAGAAGCTGGCCTTTCATATCTAGGTATTTATTAAGGTATATTTTTCATCACTGGATATGAATACAATAGAGATCTCTATTCGTAGATGGTTCTGTTGGAAGTACACATACACTTGAAAGAGTTCATATTTTTAAAGTAGAGTAGGGTAGTGTAGGAAAATAATTAACTAAATAAAATTAAAGAGAAAAATAAGCTTTGTTGTGAAAACCATCTTGTCTAACTCAACTTATCAGGGATCTAGTTAGAAAACCAGGAAACTAGTTGGCTATATTTACAATAAAGTCTATTGGTAATGTCTATTTTATTTCTACAAAATCATATTGGTTCTATTCTCAGGTAGATGATGGAAGATTCATTATGGATTTCCTTCTAGCAAGTTTCAACCCATTGACTCAACACATTTTCTAGGTTTGAAACTCGAGGCATTTCTATGGTACCTTAGAACCAGCATGCCTCAATGACAAGTACCTTCATTATCCATTAAGGGAATACATCAATGTTTCTTGGTGGATGAGTTATATAGGCCTTTTGACCGCAACAAATTTATTCATTCCTTTCAAATTGTACTTAGTTCCTTGATGCCCATTGACATCAATGGTGGGTCATTTCACATTGGTTAATGACTTACATAATTGGTCAGTAATCGAATGATTCCACTCTGTGTTTGACCAAAACACCTTCATTCATGGAGAGAGGATTGCAAAAGGGGGGCTATGAGATTGAAGACTCAGCAAAACAAAAAAGAGAACATATAGGAAATTATAGGTTTTCTGTAAAACCTATAATCAAGCATATTCCAGCATATTTTTAGTCTCCAACAACATCAACAATTTAGTTCTTTGTAACATCAGTTTAATTTTTTTCTTGTAGCTATAATTCAGTAGTATGTTGTTATGATCAAACAACATCATGTTTGAAATCACCTCGCATTGTTTGCATGAGGACATGCAAACCATCAAGAGTGGGGGAGTGGCTGTTGGGACCTTCATATTCTTCTCAACATCTTCAACATATTTACCTACAATCAACATACAAGTTTAGCCTCATGTTCCATGAAGATTCTTACATCCAAAACCAGTTCTTCAAAGGAGATCCATATTGTGATAGGAAATATACAGAGATTTGATCCATTTTCATGAGCTTTGACATTCGTATTTATTTATATGATATATGATATTCAAATTCAGGTTCCTACAACATCAAAATCAATTAGTAATTCTTATTGTTACATAAAGAGGTAAAGCTCAAGGTAAAGATCTTTTCTATTCCTTCTCATTCATTGAAATACAAAGGAAGTTATTATTTTAGAAACAAAATTTATCTTCTAAATTATTTTTTCTTCATAATTGCAAGTAACATAAATCACAATCCTTTCCTATCACCATGTCCTAAAGTTTCTATCCAAGCTCACTATAATTTTCCATCGTTTTATTTTATCTTTTTTTCTTATAACTATAATTATTTGCTTGTCTCTTCCTTATGTCATTATACCCATCCTTTTCCATACACAACCTAATTTTGAGTTATCATCACCCATTTCCTTCAATTTCTCAACATCCAAACTATCCCCTCACCCATTCATATTTCCTTATAAAGACATTATTACCCACCTATCATTACTTCAACTAATTGATGAAGAAGTGTTGAATAGTAAGTGTCAAATATCCATCCACTATCGATTGAGAACTGTGTGAAGAAACACGAGGAGGAAGAGAACTGAGAGGCATGAGCCTGCATCTATTGAAGAATTACAAAAATTTCCTGAATATAATGTATGTAGAACCATGTTGGCAGCCACATGGTGGAACAATTTCTTTGCTAACTTGCAAGGGCATCATGATCATACTGCTTTATGGTTTGCATAAGGTTTTGTTGGAAAGGTAACACATATTGGAGACTTGGTAATACTATCACCCGAGCCACTGGATTGTCCCTCGAGGGGAGAAATGGTTCAAAAATAAGCTTGTGGAGAAACAGTTGTGTGCTCAATTTCTTAATCCTGAACATCAAAATGTCAACTGGGAAAAGTGGGTGCCTTTCTCTTGCATCAGAGATGAATGGTGAGGATTAATATGTTTTCTTCAATAGTATTTAACATTTTATTCAATAGTATTTAACATGTGAAGGAAGGTATGTTATCATGTTTCTCTATCACATATGGCTATTACTTCCTTTTGCTTTAGATAAAAAGTTGAATTTTCCTTATTTCTTATAGAAAAGTATGCAAAAGATGTCCCAAAAATTCTGGAAGACCACTATAAACCCTCAAAACAGTCTTTAACATTATGGCCTTACCAAAGTTTTGGTTTAAAATTAATTAAATCTTAGGCATGATAGTTGGTTCGATTTCTTGAGTCATAATGGGTTTATTAATGCAATTGGGGCTCATCAACATAAGTAGGATATTCAATATGATCCCGAAGAAGAAATTTTATAAAGGGTTGTTAGGAATAATAAATAAGAGGATTTCTTTCCTTCACGAGAAAGGAAACCCAATGCATCTACTCCAATGACTGAAATCCCAACAGCGTCAATTCCAATTGTACATCGCAGAATTACAAGAAGTATGTATAAGGTAAATTAATAGATTTAAAACAATAAGAATTCATATATTTAGAGCAGTAACAGGGGGGAGTCAAGGAATCATTTAACACTCCAAATGCCTCCAACATGGTGAAGAATAGATCTCCTAAATTCAAGAAATTTAGCTCTTCCATGACAGGTGATGTCGAATTTGCCTCAAGATATGAATTTGAGCCTTCTACATTTGAAGTGTGTGATGCTTATTCACCACCATCAACACCTATTAAGCAACAGTATTCTAGCTTAGTTGTTGATTCTCCATTAAAGAAGAAGAACAACAAGATAATTAAAAAGTTGAAATAGGAAATTCAAGAGTATATTGCTCTATATAGGCATGGTAAGGAAGATAATGACCAGTTGAAGACATACAGTTCTAATCTTCAACTCAAGAATGATAAATTGATCAAGGAAAATAATAAATTACATAATTTTGCTAAGAAATGGTACAAGGAAGGTAGCAAATAGATTGCCCATAACCAAGTTTTGAAGAGGAAACTTAGAGAAAAAAAAATAGAGTGGAGGCAAGATTAAATATTTTGGTTCATGCTGCAGGGATCTGATTGAGGTTTGTACCACATTAGTTTTGTCTAAGTTTCGGCATACTATCATAAATTCTCTTTTCACAAGGACATGCAAAATAGCCAATGTGGGGGAGATGTTGGGTTGTTGTTTTGACATGTTTTTTATCATCAGTTGTCCTAATTTTGTAAGTTCAGTTCTTGTGACAGCTAAATATTTCTTGTTGACCAAGTTCAATTATTCCCATGCATTCGTAATTACAGGTTTTTCCATAAAAATTGTAATAACATTTTTTTCTAGAATTACAAGTTTTTCCAGAATTACAAAGTTTTTTTCCAGAATTACAAGTTTTCCAAGAGTGGAGTAGTTCTAGATGGTTGTAGGTTGACCCATGGAAATACACGACATGGATTTGGTATAAGACATGTCTAATATGGTTTTACGTCCATTGGATTGCACCCAAGTCACACGTATGAATCTCAAGGCTTGGTCAATATTCCAGTAAAACCCAAATTTTTAGTAGTTTCCCTATTTTTAGTAGTTTTGAAACTTCCAACTTCTCCATCGATTTTTTTGCATGTGGAGGTGAATTTAGAAATTCCAAGACATGGGTTTTATCCCAGTATAGAAAATTGAGTAGTATGAGAACAATCTCACGAAATCTACTACGATTGATGAGATAAAGGAGGTTCTTGCACATGAATCTACCCAAATTGCTAAAAAACTTAGATTTTTGGGATTTTGGCTAAAATTGTGAAATTCAAATTCTCCATTTTGGGATTTGATCTGATTATGTTGAATTTAGTTTTTATGTATAAATATACCCATCATGGATAGATGAAGGAAGAATTCCATTCTTGTATGAGAGAACATAATTATGTAAAAATGATGGATGAACCTTTAAGTTGTTACAATTTGTATTGAAGACTAGGAATTCAAATGTTGCTATGTGTTGGTATTGATACATTTTCTATGTTTATGACATAAATATATATCCCATCTTCTATGCACTTGATATAATTGTTTAGACTCTGAGTTTCTTCACACTATATATCAGACTTGGAAGGATCCCCAAGTTCTAATATGGGTTGTTTTATTTTATATTTAACTAGTTAAAAATATAGTTAATTAATGCATTCCTTTACATCTTTATGTCTTTTAATTACTGATTATATAAGATAATTAAATCTAAAACTAGATTGGAAATTAAGCATTATGGATTAAGCAATTGTGTATTGTGAATATTACGTTCATACGATGTTTTGTTGAGCACCAATGAAAAGTGTTTCTGATTTAATACTTTATTCTTAGAAGTCATTTTATTTCTAGTATGTGTGTATTTTCTTTTGATGCTTGAGAACTCTTTCAAAGACACTTCAGCTAGCTGAAAATGGAGATTGGAAATGTAGTACCCATACAACAAACTATTTTTTAGTCATTACATTGTTGTACCTTTAGTTTGACTGAGCCCCAATATTTCCATTAAATAGCTTGCAGGAGATTAACTGGTTTCATAAAGAGTCTTCGAGTTTTTTAATTAGGATAAGTCAATCTGTCTTTAGTCTTGTAGATGTTGTGCTTGCACCACACAAGCCTATGAGCCCCAAGTTGACATTAAAGTGTAAGGAAATTAGATGCATATAATTTACCCCAAAAATAATTAGGGAGATCAAGAGAGTTATCAAATAGATATATTTCTCAAAATTCATTCATACCATAGAAACAAACTTGCTCATTTTTCCCTTGAATTTTTAAGTAAAACTCATAACTTCTTTCTACAGTCCAATCTATTCTTGAGAGGCATTTGCAGTATAAAACCGAGTGTCGAAAAAATTATTGATGTAACTAATGTTGCAACAAAGAGATAATTCCATTCCCTTCTCAAAAATATGGAACACAAACACCCTTTGAACAATACACAATTAACATAGTCCAATTGACTAAAAAGGGAAAAAAATCAATAACAAATGATTAGCTATTGCGAGGAATTAATTTCCTTATTTACAGAATTTACCATCACATTCTATATTTTTTGGTTGAACAGATATGGCCAACCACTTCTCTACATTGCTGCAGCATTTCGTATCCTGACTGTAGATACTGACTTCCAAATTTTGAGTAGCGTGTCCCCAATTCTTCAACCTTGCTAACTAAAATAGACTAGTTAGTTTTCCACCTAGACATATCTAGGAAGAACGTTCCCCCTTGGAACCCCCTAGCCATAAGATCTCACAATCAATTCCTAGATATAGTAATAGAGAGATAACATGCATATATAGAATGACGTTTTCTTCTTCCTCTCAACGCTACTTAGATCTCATCAACCAAGCTAAACTAATAGGTACATCTAATTCAGAAATTCAAGAGGCATTTCAGAAGCATCTAGATACTCTACAGGTCCCCCCCAAAAACCCATGGAGTAATTGTCTATTTATAACATTTGAGAGGAATTACACCTCATCCCTTCATGCAAATTTTAATTAATTAAAAAATTATGGAGTATTCATTGCCTCCCTTGAGATGTCACCTTTTCCATTTTCCTCTACTTACTTATTTTCTTAACTAGTTAATATTCACCCTACCCATGTATCACCCTAAAAAAATTTCATATTTTTAATTATCCATAATTAAATATATCACATTTTTTTATTAAAATAATATTAAAGTTAAAAAAAACCCTCAAAAGTGGGTAACTTTGGAGTTAAATCAATTCAAGGATTATCCTAGGTTGGCTTACTCAGTTAATTGATGTCCCTGAGTGGTTTTTTTAATCTAGAGAATAAGGATTCCATACCCCTATTGTGTGCCCTCTAGAATTTTTAGGACTCCATGTCATTTACATGTATCTAGGACTCCACATCCTAGTAGACTTGATGCCTTGATCTATCCCATAGATCCAAGGCTCCACGCCTTGATATTTCATGGATTCAGGACTCCACACCCTAACCTCCATCACTTCTCATCCATTCTTCCTCAAATCTCCATGTTTCACTCAAGTTACTGATTGTCAGCTCATACCCATTTGATGGTCCATTGGAAAGGTATTGTTCCTGAGACATGCCACTACAGAATTTGAACCTAAAATCCGATGAGAAAATCCGACGACATCCGACGAAAAGGACTGTGTTGTCGTATTTCACCTTCAAAATTATGAAATTTGATAAAAGAAATTTAAATTGATAGAATTTGCAGTCGGATATCCGACGATGTCTGCTGATCTCGTCGGATTTTGGACATCCTATTCTACCTGACGATGTCAGATATTCGACGGTATCTATTGAAAATTTCAAAAAATATATAAAGTCTCATGTTTTTCCATTCAAAGTAATTCTACAATTTGTTATGGATAGAGCTTCTAGGGTAAATATGGATGGTCTTTGAGCTTGGTATTAAATCTTAGTGATTGGTCTTCAATATTTCTGGTAATTAGATGTGGTATTGGCTCCTAGGTCCACACTCATGCTTAGTTCATACCCACATACTACTATTATGACTTATGGAAATAAATCAAGGTTATGTTCTTAGTTTGTTATTAAGCCATTAGAAGAACACTATTGAAGTGCATCATCCGGCTTGTAAATTAATTTATCTCCCAATTATTAATGCAAGATTGATATGTTGCTCTTGTTTCAATTTGTTGTAATAGTGGTGAGGGATGCTTGGTGTTCAACCAAGTGTTATTTTAACAAAGGTAATAATTTTGCAGAAGTATCAAGATCCTTCTTCAGGTCTTCTATTATATTGTCAAACCTTTGTATTTCTCCTCAAAGTGTTGATAGCTTCTTCAAGGTCATGGATTCAACTAATTTGATACTAATATGATCTATAAATGGTAGGCCTATGGCTAGTTCATCTTATCAACACAGATTGACATTGCATAATTAAAAAAAAAAAGTAAGGCCTTTGCAATCACAAGCACATTGAGGTCATGATTCTTGATGTGCATTCAATGTCCTATATGGAAACTTCTAGTTCTGATTTGGTTTAAGGCTTGGTTTGATGACTTCATACTAACAAGGAGAATGTTAATTTTCCTATCATTTTGGTTGTACACATCGTACGCATCACTATTTGGTCAATGCATCATTTTTTTGGGCATTTTTCCTAACCTTTGGAGCATACACATCATATGCTTCACTATCTAGTCAATTCATCATTTTACTAGGCATTTTGTTTAACCTTTGGACCATACACAAATTTTACATTACATTGTACAATGGAGTATAATATATGGATGGTAGATAATGTTTGGTAAACATGAACCTTAGTTGGCTTTAATTTAGTAGATAATGTGTGTGTATGAATATCATTGATAAAGAGGTTGAGTCTAAACATGTGTAACATGAAGTGATTCCAAGTTCAAGTTATTGAGAGTTTACTATTACATGAACACTTTAATCTTAGGAACTCTTTTGGTTTATGGTTAAAAACCTAATGATATATCTCACGTGACTATTTACTAAAATATTTTGGAGGTTATATTTGTGCAAGATCCATATCATATATCTTCCAATGCACATGCTCTTGATGCTTATGTCATTTTCTTGGATCATGTATTAATGAGTAAATGTTGTATGTTTAATTGTATTGAATTAATTGGCATTATAATTAAGACTAAGACCATATTTACACACTTAGTGGAATTATTTTCATCACTTCTAAAAGCCCGATTTTAATTATGATTAGGTGACACCTTGTTTCAAACAATTTCTTTCAAGCAAGGCCTCATTCGAGGCCTAACTCAAAAATCTCTAATAATACGTTGTTCTACTTTATACTTGGTGAATGGTTAATGTTGTGGTAATGAAGTCATTTGTTTAAATGATTTTTACTTCACATGTTTTTTAATCCATTGGTATCTTTTACTAAGTACTATTGATATATAGAGTTTTATTTCATTGATGTATCATTGATAAAAACATCTAAGTATTTAATCAATTGAATGATCATTTGGGGATTAACATAACAACTTCATATCCAATCACATAAACAAATAATTTGATCTCCCTTCCTAAGCTCTCCTCAATCATTGTATCCAATCAACTTCTAGGGAAACCTCCCTTGGCCATGAGAGCCGACCTAAAAGAGGGAAATTACCATTGTGGTGACAGTGGTTCTTCTTTCCAAAGTTGCTCTTGATAGTGGTGACAATGGTTCTTCTTTCCAAAGTTGCTCTTGATAGAACTAATGTGTTACGACTTTCCCACCTAGGTAGTAAATCAAGCTATAAAAATTAGCAAATTTATATTAAATAAATTAAATAAAGCAACCAAGATTTACAATCTAAAAAGGTAGTCAGAGAAGTTTTCACCTCTGTAAAGCAAAAACATATAAAAACTCCTTGGGATACATAGAGAGTGTTTTGTTTGCTAATTCCAAAAATTACTTAAGACTATGCAGCCTTATAAAATGTCCTTTCAAAATAGTGCAAGTGAAATACATGGTAACATAAAACCAAGAAAAAACATGGCTACTATGTTTTTCTTCTATCCAATGTTTATCCTTTACTAGTCCTTGAGTGCTTGACATTCCATGGTTTCCATGGTTGTTTTTTATACAATATCCTCTTCAATACACTTCAAACCAACAAAATAGATATTCCAAGGATGAGAGTCTCATGCTAAGCCCAAGATAATGTTAAAATGCATCTCAAAATCACAATCCAACTTGTCAATTCCCCCCCTGGTCTTTCATTCAATTTTCTAAATCATCTTTCCTAGAATCCATTTATTCAATGTGACAGGTAATACTAGATGCCTTCATTCACTCCATTTTAGAATTCATCCTATGTATCATTCTTTTATCTCTCAAATGTCATTAAATACATCCCTCCCAACTGATCCGCAATTCAGAGGGTTGGTTATTTGTACATGCATAAGAATATTCATCACATAAAGCTCACCACCAAAACATGAAAACCTACCACCCAACACAAGATTATAAATGAATAAGAAGGAAGGACATGTTTTTATAGCTATGGATAATTGAATGATATCTTGGTGAAAGTTTGATGGTTTAAATAGCAAAGAGTTGGTTTATACTATTTCTCTCCCACTATAGGAAGTGGGTTTAAAATTTTTAACACTTGGCAACATTTATTTCAAACCTAAAATCAAAATGAACCCTAGCTAGTGTGCCAAAACTCCATGATTGTGTTGCTTGTTTTGTTCATTTGTCATTTCGTTGTTGTGATTTTTGGGAGGAGGCAGAACTCCTCTAGTGGTTTAACGCTGGTGGTCATGGGGCATGTGCCATGAGCATAGCTCAAGCGTGCCCTCGTTCTGGTGGTAAGGAGTGCGTGGCTCATGGAACAACAAACTTGTAAGTGGTTTGTTCAATCCATCTCTGTCCATAAATTTTGTTTTGATTCGTTTATTCATTTGTATTCATGGAATGGTGTTAACTATGTTCTGTTTCTATGGCAAGGCGAGTGGTATTTCTTGCAGTGATTTGGGGCATGGGTTCTTCTTGTCTGCAAGGGTTTCGAAGATGTCGAATGGCCCTAGTAAGTTTGGACCATTGCAACCCTCCCCTTTCATCTGAAGCTTGATGCCTACTCTGTTCATGGATGAGGATTTTTTATTGTATATTGTGTTTGGTACCCCTCGGGGTTTCTGTAACTAATTTTCGATTTGGGGCAAGTCGTGGGCAGTGAGAAAATGTAATGGTTTTGACCCATAATGGGAATATACTTCGTATGAGTGTTTTGGCAGTTTGTTTATGGTAATTCTGTGTGTAAGTTGATGGTTTGGAAAATGAATTGGGGTTTCACTGTCTGTAAATACTAGCTTTGTTTTTAAACATGGGTTTTTATACTCTTCTAAGTAAATGGGTAAAAATCGATCCTGTAGCTATTTGTTTTGGACTCTAGGTGCAAGTATTTTGGCTAAGAGATTCGGACCTGTAGCTAATGTAATTAGAAAACGATTCTATTTATGAGTTTTGAATTTGATGAAATAATTATGTGACTTAACGGTTTTGGTTCTGGGTGTAAGTATTTTTTGTTTGAGAAGCCATCGAAAACACAAGCTGTGTGTTTCGATTTTGGGTTTGAGCATTGGTCTGTAATGCTGGTCATTTCATTTATTTAGCATTTCTCCTTTGGTGAGATTCGATCTCTGTGTTATTACATTTTGAAAAAGGATGTTTTGTTAAATGAAAAGACCTGGGTAAGCCCTGGTTGGTAAATCATATTGGTTTAAATGTTTTAGTGTTTGCGTAGAGGTTTGGTAGCGTTTGTGCAGAGGTTTGGTAGGAACAATCCTATTGTAGCTTAATGTTTTTAACAAATGATAAAATTTTGATGTACTATTACATTTTCAAATGAAAAGAATGATTTATTTTTACATGTCAACATTGAAGGGTTTAATATCTCATAGACCTTCAAAGTGAAATGGGACCCTGCCCTTCAAATTTGATCCGTTCCCCACATGTTTATACCCCACACTCTCATGGGTATTATTTATGTGGTAAACCATAGTAGATAAAAGATTGAAACCCTTAAAAATTGGTAGGGAAGTAAATAGAGAAAAATGGTTGCATTGCTTTTCATTGTGGAAACTAAATATCCACAATTATTTCAAACACCATGCATTGTAATTCTTTGAATTTATTACTTAAATATATTGATTTGGATGTGATGCGTAGGGTAGTTGCAGACTTTTTGTAGATATGGTGATAGACATATTGGTGTAGGGTAAGGTGAAGTGTTGTTTACAATTCTATTTACACTAATCCCTCAGATTAAACCCTTCCAAAATGGTATATTTACCATTGAAGCTTGGCTTCTGAAGCATGATATTTGCAACTAATCTAGCATACACCAACAACAATTAGAAACATGCTGCTTGTTGTCAATGTTCATCATTTTTTAGGGCTGCAACTTTCCCATAATGTCTCCTCTTATGCTAGGGAATTCCACAATTTAAATCAACATCCATATCCATATTTTTGTTGTAGCACCAAGTTGAAAAAGGAAATTAAAGAAAACATATAAAGGGATACGTAAAGTTGACAAAGGAAATTAAAGAAAACATATATTTTGCATCGAAAAAATAACATGGTACAAATTGAACTAAGGAGATTCGAACTTGCGACCTATGTCTAGTACCAAGCCTACCACCTTCAAGCTTGAAGTGCAGCTGGAAATGGGAGACCACCTTCAAGCTTGATTCATTCTGCATGCATTTCACTATGCAACCGTCTTAGATTCTCACTGTGTTTTTCCTCAATTAGTTTCTCAATTTAGTATGACCCACGCTCACCGTCCGAGGAGTGTTTCCAGTGGTCTTGAGTTTCAGCTTGGAAACGGTGACGATTAATGGAATGACGTTTCCCTTCGGATGCAATATGGCAAACTCAAAGTTCACTACAAAGGCTTTTCTGACAAATGTGATGGTTTGGGTTCTGTAACCCTCGGGATACGGAATCCAAACCATCACATTTGTCAGACAAATGTTCGTACTGAACTATGAGTTTTCCATATTGCAACCGAAGAGAAACATAATACCATGAATCATCACCGTTTCCAGGATGAAACTCAAGACTGCTAGCAACACTCCTCGGACGACGGGCGTGGGTCATATTGAATTGAGAAACTAATTGAGGGAAAATGCAGTGAGAGTCTAAGACGGTTGCATAGTGAAATGCATGTAGAATGAATGAAGAGTGGGTGTCGAGAGAAATGGTTCTGGGACGTCGTATGAGAGGAAATGGCGATGGGAATTGATTGATAAGTTCAAGCTTGAAGGTGGTAGCCTTGGGACTAGACATAGGTCGCAGGTTCGAATCTCCTCAGTTCAGTTCGTACCCTGTTACTTTTTCAATGCAAGTTATATGTTTTCTTTAATTTCCTTTGTCAACTTTACGTATCCCTTTGTATGTTTTCTTTAATTTCCTTTGTGAACTTTATGTATCTACTTGTATAATGGGGATTGTTAATATCGAGTCACCAGGTAATTTAAGTATAAAAATTACATCTCTTTACAAATTACATGCCACCAAAATACATATAAAAATTACATGTCTTTACGTCCTCTTCATTTTAAATCCTCATCTCATAGTCATTATAACTAAGGATTATTCTCACCACATCTGTCTTTGGTGCTCACCATCAAAAAGCATATAAAAATTACATGTATTTACATCGTCTTCTCTTTAAATCCTCATCTCATAGTCATAACTAAGCCTTTATCATGTATGCACATCCTCACCTTATAATATCAATTGGGTCAAGATGCAGAGACAACCATAAAATATCAAATGTGTCAAGATGCAAATTGTAAGAGACAACTATAAGTAAGTCTTATATTAAATATACCATATAAGTATTTAATTGACACTATCAACTAATATTTGACACGTTGGATTCTCATGACCTTCTTATCACTCCTTATCAATGTGATTGTAAGGCACTCTTTGAAGGTGAAGTCCACAATTTTAAGTCTTCTTCCTCATTCTCATGCCTTTTTGTAAGACAATAAGGAGGGTAGTGGCATCAACATTGAAAATGGTTTCGACATAGAGGTAGATACATTAATTATTTTCATTAAAAAAAATGAAACATAATGAAACACATCATAGTTGTGGAAACAAAATGAAATGACCTTCCACATGGAAGATGTGTTAGGAGAGAAAATTTTGAGGATGAAGACGGTAACACACGTGAGGAAGTTGTTGGATTTGGGTTACATTGACAACATTCCCTAATCATAAGTACCATATTTGTAAATATCCTTGCATGAAGGCTGAAGCCGATGTTCTAAATTCCGCTCCCCCTTCAAGTTTTGCCGACTTTGATATAGGTAAAAAAATTTCACCAAAACTGTGGGCGAGGCCTAAACTACGATAAGGTACTCAAGGACATGATCATTAATTTATGTTTGTATTTTAATGGGATTTGAAAGAAGTTTGCATAACATAGTGGTTTGTGTTTGCATGAATCCTTCAATTTATAAAGTGAAAATGGCCAAACAGCTGCTATAGTTCGGAGACAAGAATATTGCTGAACTAAAAGTATAGTTCGGAGACAAGAATATTGCTAAACTAAAAGTACACTTGATAGGTTTGGATGGAACAAATTTCCATGGTAATCTGTTCCATCCAATATCATGTGATACTTTGGGGATTTTGAAAGAATCCTCCCATCAATATCATCCCGATGAGCTCCTCAGCCTTTGGCCCATCACACCTTTTAACGCTACTGCTAAGCATAATTCCTTGCCTGTTCCTTATAATTCCAGCCTCATTTTCTCTTCTTCTTTGTCCGCCATCGACAGCCCTCTACATATAATCCGTGAGAATCTGGCGCCCGTCATTGAATACGGCAGTTTAGGAGCAGATCGGCAGGAAGATATTACATGTGCTGTTTGTCTCACAGATTTCCGGGCGACTGATCGAATCCGCCGGCTTGTTATATGTGGCCATGTTTTTCATATGGGTTGTTTGGACAAGTGGATCAATTATCAGAGGTACACTTGTCCTCTCTGTAGATCTCTCACCTTCTAAACGCAGCGGGAGGTCATCACCAATAATTTACAGTCCGATTTGCTGGTAATTGTGTAACTCTATCCTCCTGCTCATTAAAATAAAAGGAGAGATGGAATTGAGAAAAAAAGTTACCGTAGTTCTACAAACATTTTATGTTTGGTCTGGACAGTATTCTCAGCTGCTCAGTTGCAGTTCTCCATTGTTCAGATAATCAGTTTTCTCTGTTAAGGTTTCTTACTCCAATTCACTTGTGTAAGGATTTCTATTTTTTTAGTAATAATTTTCTTATGTGTTTTCTATTAAAAATACAGTGATGACCTGATTTTTCTACCTTTTAATTTGTTAGATATGCATTTTTCAAGCGTTGGTTAAAAAATTATCAATCTCCCAAGTAAAAAATAAGTGCTATATGAACACATACCTTATGACCCTCTGTTCAAATATAAAAAACGTTGCAGAAAAAATACTTTTAGCACATCAAATCATCTCCGTGTTATTGTCAGTGTTTTCTTTTTACTAAAATACAATGGTCTAAATCGAACCTTATTTTTATTGTTGAAAAATACTCAACGGTGGACTATATACAGTTTTTATTTCTTTCACTCTTCTGTAAATCGTCGATATAATTTGTAAATCCGTCGTTATTTCACTCTTCTGTAAATCGTCGATATAATTTGTAAACCCGTAGTTACTTTAGATTAGACCTCTTCTTTTCTCGGATTAGATAACTTAAATAGAAATAAATTTAAATTACCTTCCCTTATGTTGAACAAATTATGTCTGTTAGGCTCCCTAATGTCCAGCCAGATTATAGGTCAATCTCGATCAATTTCATATTTTATTTGGTTCTTTTGCTTCGGTAAACTTTTGTGTCACTTTCACCTACGCGTCTATTCTTATAATGATATTCTATATAGAAACTAATTTCAATGACCATTCTCACAATAAAGTAGTTACTATATTTAGAGGCGGTCTCCATCCAGTGATATCATTTCACAATAAAGTACTTACTATATTTAGAGGCGCGCTCTACAATTTGGCGGGCAAAATGCTTATTAAGTGGGTATTTTGACGGTCAAATATAGTTTAACATTTTGGCTAACCTTCTTCGGATAATAAAATTTCTAAAAAGTTATTTTGAAGGATAATAAAATTTCTAAATGGTCACTATATTACTGTTATTCTTGAAAGATAACAAAACTCTTAAAATATTATTATATAACTAATTTACTAGTAGTATTAATATATTAATATAAGCTATACTTTTTATAATCCAATTTTCATATCATATATTCATTAAATAAATATAAACATCTATTAAATTAAAATTATTTTATATTTTTTTATTTGCAAGTAAAATTTATAAATTCTAACTTCCAAAGCATACATTTAATAACTAATACACCTATTAAATTAAAATTATTTCCATGTCTATGGTTTTCCATTTGTAAGTTGAATTGATTTTTCCTAAAATAAAAAAAACTCATATTTTTTATTTTTCTATTAGTGCAATGAGCCTCTATGTAATGCTTGCACTATTTTTTTGGGTATATGTTTATGTATTTTTTAATAATTTTAAATAACATCAATAATATACACAAAAAAAAGCATATAGAGCTATATTTTGTAGAGTCTTGCATTCATCATACTTACATCTTTTATAACAATAATGAATAGATATATAGTAGGCATATTGATTTAATTCAAATATAATGTAACTCTTATCCATTTTATAATATAAATTTTGCAAACAAAAATAATTATGTGATATTTATTTTCTTTTTATATGCATTGTGTTAAATTAAAAGACCATTTTTTTTATTTATTTATGCTTCATTATTTATTTATTTAAATGCTTATTATGATGTGTATTCATATTTACTCTTTTTAAATTATCTCTTCAGCTCGCAGGAAAGCCCGTGAGCTCTTTTGTAAGCTGTGCGAAAATATTTGTATTTTAAATAAGATTGCTCATAGAACAATTACACTATAGTAACCGGGGTCAAAGATAGCTGTAATCATATTGTATAACTCATTTTCTGGGCGAGTGACCCAATCCGCCGGCATGAGTCATGTTTTTCACGTGGAATGTCTGCATAACTTATCAAGTTATCACTAATTGAATTTTTTAACCTATTTTGCGCATATCTTTATATCTAATGGTCAAAGGAAATAGCCAATATATAAAATTATAATCAACAAATAAATTTTACATTTTAGAAAAGTATCTATCTCTTCATTTTACATATGAGAAAACTATCTACCTCCTTTTCCTTATGGGTGTGGAACATAGTGGCCAAATTCAGCCGAATCAGCTAAATGAATTTGAAGATTGTTTATCTTGTTCTTTTACAATAATTATATTGTAATTTCTATGCTTTCAATGGTGAAGAGGCTCTCTTTTATGAGGAGGATATGATAGATTGTCTTCTGCATGATTCTTTCTAGGGACATTGCATCCCCAAACTTCATATCCACAAAAATACAATTGAACTGATGAGAGTCCTCAGGAGGAGTTATTCTTATACCAAACCTCAAGGTTTGTTGATTTACACAGTTTTCTTGTCCAAATAAAATTTCCACCATTCATTGATCATTTTCTTAATGATATAGTTCCAATTAAGCTTCCGATGAGATTAATTTTGAGATATTTGTATGAAGTCACTCCCTCAAGTTGTTGTTATCATACATGAAATTAACAAAAACAATTTTTTGAATTTGATTATCATAACATTTATTTGTCAATGTTAATAGTCATACTCATACTATATAACAAATTCTTGATACTTTTTAGTTGCTTGTCGAGATCATAGGGACTCCTCACCATAAGAACAATACCATCCACATAGGGAAGAAGGATAATGAGTATACTAGCTAGAGTCTTCCTGGCAAAACCTTCTTCTTCCAAGCAACCCTCTAACTTGTCAATGTATATACCAAAAAAGGTATGTAACATCCCTCCAATTTGACCCTGATTATTATTATTATTATTGTAAAATAATTATAATTATGTAAATAGGCCATGGTGAGGAGCTCAAGGCCAAGGCCCCACCAGTGGACCTCGAGTTAGTGTCATGATTATAAGTCTTAGTTAAGACTACAAAATTAAGAAAAGTAAATGTGACTAAACGATAAACGACCGAACCCATCCAAAAGAAAAGATGAGATGGTAGAGAAGCCATGAGAATCAAGTCTTCTAATGACTAGGATACTTGAAGATGATAATATGTTTTTCCTCAAATGGCTTAAATAATTAGGGTGCCATACGAATAGAGTTTAGCCCTAAGCAAAAGACCTAAACTACTATAGTTAAATAGTAGACGTATGCGGCTTCAACCTAATTCTATGCATTAACCTACCATCCTAAAGGACAAAATCTAACAACTGTTATAAATAGATTAAAACAATTGGGTGACTTGCGACAAAGATCTAAGTAACAAGCCTTATGATAAGGAAAATTATCTTACTTCATATTAAGATATATATATGCAACTACATAACTACACCTTGGCTTAATTAATGGATGCCAGCCACCACCTTTTAGGACGGGTATTGGTTTTAGACTTTAATTTTAATTGTAGTTTCCATGAATTCTTCCCCACGATCTCTCTTAAGAGTTCGGCATTTACTTGGGCTGGGACATCCACCTTCTCTCGTGAGGGTTGGCATTTAATTATGTTTCCTTCTTTTATGTCGAATGGAGTGACCTTCCATTAATACGATAAGGGTTAGTGTTATCATGCGTTTCTTCTTGGGATGATGGTCGACACTTGTCAAAATGAATTCCAAGGCCACTCCCAAAGGGGGGGGGTACTTTTTAAATGGCGTGAATCATTTTGGGGAGGAACCCCGGCGCTGTTTTCTGGGTGTTGTTGCGCATACAATGGGAAAGGAGAATTCATGCTCCAAGGGAATCACAAGGGAAGAAGGACCATAGCTCTACTAGAAGTTTTGGGAGAGATCGAGGGGCTGGCGATCAACTTGTTGTGCATTGCTAATGAGTAGTTTTTCCTGTAAGTATATGATTACCTCCGTTTTATATTGATCACTATGGATATGATAGCGTTCAACTAATCTTTTCACTGTGGAATAGAGTTAGTGCCCAGCTAACTAACCTCTAAGTAGAAGTTACTGCGTAGAGAATCTTTTTACTATTGGCGTAGCTTGATCTTCGTACAACAGAGATAGTACCCATTCTCGTGGGACCTCAGTGCGAACTTTCTCTTATCAGATCTGTCTCTCGGCATTTTAATTCCAGCACCAGGGCATGATATATATATATATCTATATATATATATATATATATATATATATATATATATATATATATAACTTCTATACTACATTGCATGTTACCTCTGGTTGTCGAACAGAGTTCGTAGATGGTTGATCAGGTAGTAGTTTTGATAGACGATCCCGTTCTCTGTTCTTGTACAGTTTGTCAATGAAGTAAATCGTTGACAAAGTGTGGCCAATGTTTTACGTACATGTGTAAACTATGAAAGCATTGTTCCCCGGATCGTTTCTAAACCCTTAATTGCCTGCTAAAAGGAAATGGGGATGATATTCCCTTTTGTTTGCTTGTGTTTGTTGGACTCAATTGAGTGCAAAAAGAGCTCATTATAAATTATGTCTCACGTAATTTATATATGTGCTGATTTGGGTATGATACGTAGAGCTTGGAGAAAGAGCTCATTATAATTTTTGTATCAAAATCTTTAAAAGCTTAATTTATAGTTTGGGGTCAATTTCTTGTTGTTTGCTTTTAATAAGCCATACCTTGTCAGCGTAGAGAGAGATCTTATTCTCATTTTATTTCTTACTAAGAGTTAATAGGGTGTGGCGATTTCAGTTGAGGAAATCGATTCCTTGCCTCCTGTGTGATTTCGTATGATTACGAGTCCTTGAAGTAGACTGCAGACGCGTGTTCCTAGGATGGAGTTAATTTTAATTGCTACACATTGTGTTTTAGAATCTAGACTTGTGTTATCTATATTTAACTCAGGAAGTTTCGCCTTGCTCGGTATTAGTTGTTTTATGCTGCACGCCCCCTCAGTTAAGGGGATTGTTTTTGAAGTTGAGCTGCAAACCTGGTTTGCAACGCTGTACATAGGCTTGAAGGATTTCAGATGTTTTTGGAAATCGTGTTACCTTTTCTATGTTTTCTTAAGTGAGTATGTTGGCTTGTTTTGTATGCTAAATTAGAGAGTCGATCGTCGTAGAGTTGTTTTGCTTTATGAAAAGTGGTAGTTACCCAGGTTGTTCGTTTTGTAATTGTTTGCATGTGGGATGTATGTATGATGCCTGAAAGTGAAGGGGATCGAGCCTACTCCACACCTAATGGAAAACAAGGTTCTAGTAGTGTCCCAAGCTTGTACCGAAATAAGGATTTCAGTTCTTCTTTTTACTTATGCTTCCAATTTCATTTGTTATGTTGTCGATTTTGTATCTTTAGCTATCCAAACATGATAGAGTTGAAGCTCTAGGAATTTACGAATTTAACTCATTCAAGTATATCTATATGATGTTGAGTGGTTAATCTAACTCTATCGAATAATTGGTGTGTTTTATTGTGGTCGAAACTGAGTATATTCTTATCTCCGTTTGTATTACTACAACAAAAGCACTTACCCTATGGTCTGTATTGCTAGAATGAATCATGATCCCGATCACTGACTATAAGTATTGTTGTCACAAAATATTTATGTCGGTTGTATTACAATAATTTTTAATTATATGATGCAAGTAATGAAGTCTTCCCAAAGCCTTCATATAAGTATATATGCTATAGAGTTCGATTAGATTTATTAAGAAGAATCTATCTCTGTTGAGATCCTAAGTTTATATATATATATAATGTCATGTTCTAATATTATGACCGCCAATGAATGTCTACACATAGTTTATGTAATAATTGGTAATCATAATCTATCTTCACACTTTAAGCCCTCTTAGCTATATGTTTTCGAGGATTCTTGTGGAATACATTTTCAACCTGGTACTTAAAAAAAAAATTGACGGCTATTTGGTGTTGGATAGTTTCTGGTATGGAAAAAATCGTTTATTAATATTATTAGTGTATATAAGCTCTTATTACATTAACCAATGTAGTTATGCAAATATACGAGAACCTTGAAGTAGTGCAAAACATTTTTCCTACTTACGGATAGCAAGGACGTAAACTTGGACTTGTGTATTATTCAGTAAAGTAGTTCATATGGTACACCTTTATATGGATAGGCTCTCATTAAAATAAAAATATTAAAATTTCATATATATGTATAATATATGGTGTACTGAGCTCGATATCAATCGTAGCTGGATCATTATCTTAAACGTTTGACGGTTCTTATTTCAACAGCTGCAATCTACTATTTATTTCCCTTATAAGATATTAGGCATATATAAATTTATGTATGTGTTGGAGTCGCATTTCAACCCCTCTTTATAAGAATTCGTTGGTGACCATTACATACTTATGTAGGTATCTACTCGATTGCTATATTACTTCAACGTAGAAAATTTTATATAAATTCGTGTAATAACTATCTCTATGCTGGTAGTTGGACAGAACAACATATATGTGCTTTTGAATAAAACATGATTAATTTATTTCCAATTAATTCCTCTCTAGGGGGAGTATTGAATCATCACTAACACTTTACATATGAAACGGTTAATAATGTGTTTCGAGAGCTAGTTAATTATCGTCTAGTTTTGTGGGAGAGCTTTAAATCATTGTAGGAGTTGCACTTCGTAAAAGTCTCTATAAGAGTAAGGAATGCATAAAGAGGCTTCCCTAGTTGTTACACTAACCTTGTGTACACATTGAAGAGGAAGGGTATAGCCCTTAGACTATGAGAATCAAGAATCCAATACTTGTACTAAGTTGACTTGTTATATGTATGTTATACTCAGAGATAGAACTCTAAGATGTCTTGAAGCTACTCTTAGAGAGAGGTTAATGCAACTTCTTGGATGTTGTTTGTAAACTAGGAGTCTTTTTGTGGCAATTAAGTTGCTCTTGTAATCCTACTACTTCTTCTCTAATAATAAAAGATGCACACACTTTTGTGGACTAGCCCATGTATGGGTGAACCACGTTACTCTTGGTCTCTTTATGTTTTCTTATGGTGTTCCTCAATGTGTCTATGCGTATGAGTACTTAAATTCTCTCTTAAATGTTTATGATAATGCCAATATGTTCACTTTATGAGTATGTCAATGTAGTTATCACTTATGATTTTTTCCTGGTTCAATTAACTGATAAAAGATGTACATGTGCATTTCATCTATTCTGTTTATGTTGACTTTCTTTATGCAAGCGAATGTTTTAGCAAATGATAACTCCTAATGTACCTTTATTTTTCGTCATTAATTGCTTTATGGGATTGATAATGACGAATATTCTATAGTTACCTCTAAATATGGAAAACGGCTCAGTGAAAGTGTAAATCGTAGTCATGTTATCCAGCTAAAATGTCACATGATGTCAATGAATTGTTTGGTTATGTAGACATATGTTATCAAGAAAATAATTAAATTCTAAGATGTTGCCCTATTATTTTATAAATGTTTAAAAGGTGAAAAAGGGGTTGCACAAATAGGTAATGATGCATCATAGGGTTATGTCGTTACATGACATTACGACATGTATGGATTGATGATCGCAAATCTAAGTACTACGATATTTTCTATTTGGTAATTATCTAGGAAAATAAATAATTGCGAGATGTTCAAATGTCGTTTTTATTTTTGTTAGTAATTTGAAATGCAAATAATTTATACTTTCGTGTAGTAGTTATGAGTGAATAGACCTTTTGGAAGGATTTTAATTTTTTATGAAAATCGGGTATGTGACAAGGTAGGGGATAGGGGAAAACCTTGATTGACTGTGATAGAACAAATCCCAAAAATTATTAAATTTGGCAATAGAATTCTCATACAACCCTACAACAATAGCTCTCAACTCTAAAAATTTATTATCTCTTCCAATATATTTGAAAGGTTAGTTCTAGGAACCATGCCAAATGTTTCTCTAAAGTCAACAAAGAAACATAAATGTGATACCCCCAAGACATTATTATTTTATTTTGACTTAATATTTGTGACAATATTTATAAAAAACAATTATTTTTGTAAGAGTTATTTAGAAACTCAAACACACTCACAAGAGGTGTGAGTAACACTTTGCACAACAAAATATTTATTTTATTATTTTAATAAAGAAAAAGACACTTGGAGAATCCAGTTAAATGAGGGGACACCACGATTGCACATAGAGCATGTTTAAAGCAAGCAAGGGATATTTTTATCAATCAAATCCAATCTAAAAGCTCAACTAACAGACAAGATCCTAAATCATAGGGATTGAAGATTTGATTGGGATGGCACAAGACCTGGGAAAAACTATATATATTGGTGCACTAAGATAGCATGGGATGCTATGTTGTGCATGGAGAAACTGTGGTTGAGTGTTTCTCTCTTTCATATGTCCATCATTTCTTGTTACGGACTCTAAGAGAGAGTGTCGCATGGAAGTGTTGCTTGGTGTTCTAGTGCATGGTGGTGATCGAGCTCGGGGGTGGAGTTGGGATAACAGTGGTGTTGCTCTCTCTTATGATTAGGAGGAGTCGATTCTCCAAGCTACCATTTTCCTTGTTTCAAGTAAGTGTTTTATTGGTTGATCGTCCTAATGATTGTTTAAAACCACAGTAGTTTAGTTTACTTATAAATTTGTTGGGTATGTTACAATAAAATATTGGTTTTATTACTGTGACACTCCTCAGCAATGGTCCTCGGTGTAAAAAGGTGGTCCATATTTGAATGATAGCTCCTAAATCCTACTTAGAATTTAACTCTTTTTCTATAACTTTCTACCCATGTGTTGATATTTTTTTATAGAATAATTCCATATAAATTGGCTAAGAGAGGCATAATAATAATGGTCCTATAATTAGAGGGATTTTTTTATCATTTCTTTTAGAAATACCAACCACAAGGATTTGTGTTTAGGGTGTAGGGAAACCCTATTCAACTACTATATTGAAGAGCTTGTGGATGTGAGGGACAAAGATAACACAACTAATTTTTAATATTTGCAGTTGATATCCTTTGATATCCTTTTATTTCTGTTGTGCAAGCTACTTAAACCCAAACTCTATGTCTTCTCAGGAAACCTCTTTAGAAAAGGTCTGAATATTTTCCAATACATTAGGAGATTCATAAAGCCTTTTAAGGTAGGAATCCTAAACCCTCAAGGGAATCATAATTTTTTCATTAGTTTTAGGACTTGGAATTTCCCTTGAAAATTTCTTATGATCTAGTTTATACAAGTGCAAATATTATCTTGATTTATATTTATATAGAACATTTTTTTCCTTTCAATTAGGGCTTTATAAAGATAAATTTTAAATCAAATTATTCACAAAAAATATGTGGGCAGGAGGAAGGAGAAGTTGAAACTTCAATAGAGATTTTACACTGCAAATTTCAAAACATTTGATACAATATTAACATTTGAAGAACTTTGATAAACACATGTCAATAAAAGCAATAAAAAACATAATCTAAAATAAAATAATTAACAATGGCTCACAAACACACATTAAATAGAGATTTACTCTAGAAACCCAAAAAGTGGATAAACCAACATTCCTTAGACTTTATATACTCTCTATCTGATTGTATTATCTTTTTTGTTTACAATATGGTATTATACTATCCAAAACACTAATCTATGTTTCACAGCCCCAATTCCTTAACCGGAATTAGTTTACAATGGTTCACAAAACCATTGACCAAAATTAGCACAAAATGGATAAAAAGCAAGCCCAAAAAATTATTTTGAGGGAAATAGCCCCCTGCACCCCCTAGAACCCCCTTGCTCTGGGAACTTACTATTAAAGTTACAACATCATGAGTCATTCTCCAATTCAATCTTGTGTGCCAAGATTGAGCCTCGTTTGTCGAGGTAGTGCCTTATAGGAGCCTGAGATGGACTCAAGAAACTTGGAGAAGAATCTTGAGTTGGAATCAAGAATGAATAAACCTTAGGTGTTGAGGTAACTACTTTGTATGTCAAAGTGATGGTGTTGTACAGTATTGTTTATCAAGACTAAGGTCTTGTATGTCAAGACGGATCCTCATGTGTTGAGGTGGTGCCTCATGTGTTAAGGTAAAGGTTTGCATGTCAAAGCATGAATGATGTGTGATGTACTACTAACCATGGTTGAGCTATTAAGTCTCCTCTAGAGACTGGACACCTTTAGAGTGAATCGATAGTAGAACAATATGATCACATCATTGGAAAAATCTCCTTTGAATATTTGATACGATAGATAAATTAAATTTGGCACATGTTGACCATGTAGATAAGACAAGATATAAAGATAATATGTGATAAGATAAGAGAGAACTCGATTTGCTCACTTTAGTAAAGACTTCAGTTAAATTAAGTAAGAACTCAAATTGTTAAACTTTAGTGATGTTAACAAGAAAGACTTTAGTTAATTAAAGGAGAATTCAAATTGTTCACTTCAGTGATGTTATCAAGAAGGACTTTAGTTAAAAGAGTTAACTAAGCATTAATAAATAAGATCTAGTTAACTAAAGTGTTTTGCATGTCAACAATTGAGTTAAATTAAAAGACGAAACTTATGTTGAACTAAAAGACAACACTTGAGTTACGACACTAGAGTTGCGACACTTGAGTTACAATTGGGTGAAAACGCGAAGGTGAGATACAATTTTTTGAGAATGGGGTGTTTTTAGGTTATAATTTCCAATTTGTCAGTTGAGAAAAAAGTCAACATATTTTCTCGGCTGATAGTTGTAAAAATTTTCGGGTGAGAATTTAACTACGGTTAAAATTTTCTTGGCCGAGAGTTTTGTAATGGTTAGAAACTTTTTTGGTCGAGAATAGTTAAGTTTCTCATCTGAGAGTATGGCCAAACTATTCGTTTGAAACTTTCGAACAGACTTCTCAGCCGAGAGTTTAGATTCCTTTTAAACTCTTGCCTGAGAGTGTTTTTTATATAAACCACAAACCGGCTCCGCCAGTCTGTGATTATCTTTGTCGAAATCTTTGGAGGGGCACACACCCAAAACACATCTCTGTATACTGATGAAAACAGGTCTTTGTCGAAACCATTGGAAGGGCACGCGCCCAACACATGTCTATGTATACTGCTGAAAATAAGGTGTAAATTTTGGTTCTCAGTTCTCTGAGCTGCAATAAGCCCATCCAGTAAAATAGGTGGAAACCAAGTCAGCATGGCATCAATCCGATGCTTCTGAAACCCTGTTAGTGAACTCCTTGGAATCGCCCACAACTTAATTTACCGTAAGTTAGCTACAAAACTAAATTTCTTTTAATTTCTCTGAATTTCTTTGAAAGTTAGCTACAGAACTGAATTTCTTTGAAAGTTATATATTTTAATAGATCTACATTCAAAATATTTATTATTTTCATTCAGGTAGACCTGTAACTATGCTCAAACCATCCTCAATTAGAGTGATAACCACCCCCTTTACCGGTATCATGCATTCTTCTTCAATGACCTTCCTCATATTCATGTAAAATTCCAGGGTTATGTCATCACTATATCCATTAATTTTGTTGAAGAAATCCAACCAACCCATCTTCTGAAATGCCTTGAGGACATCGACATTTTGGTATATTAATGTTGAGTGGTATGTGGGTTATCTTTAATAAATGCCCCCCGTTTATCGATATCCATACAGGTAAGGTCATTATCTGCAAGCAGGAAGGCATTACTCTAAAGAGTTTGGGATAGTAGCCATGATATCAAAATAAAATAAGACCTTGTTGAATGAACAAAATGAAAAGGAGTGGGTTCTATCCTACCTATCTACCCACCTTACCTGCCACAAAGGAATGAAGAAAACAAGTGAAGGAGAGAGCATGGACAGTCTCCAAACCCTATCTCTCTAAGGTATTATGAAACCCTAGCTCTCTAAGGTATCCTAAATTTTAGCATATTGACTATGTGACTATGTTAAGGTATCCCAAATTTTAGCACATGTGTTCTATCAAAACAGATGAGAACAGTCTCCAAACCCTAGCTCACTAAGATATTATGAAACCCTAGCTCTCTAAGGTATCCTAAATTTTAGCATATTGACTCCGTAACTCTACTAACTATAACTCTACATGATATCCTCCCTATTGTTAATTGTGTACTACAAAAAAAACGAATTCATGTCTTCATCCTTTTTCTGAATAGTATTCCTTAAATTCCCCACCTCTACTTCCTTGAGATTTAAATCTGCCAAGACCTTAGCTATATTATTTATAGGATCCAATTGGATAGATAGTGATATCGTGGTCCTGGATGATAACAAATTAGTGTTTTCCATCACTAATCTACTATTCTCTTGTTGGAATTTCTCCAATTTGTCTTTATATTCTTTCATTTTCATACTAATTTTCTCTTTTTATTCTTGTATAGCTATTAATTCTAGAGTTTGGACGTGTTCAATATCAGGGACCTTGAGCTTCTTCTTCAGAAATTGAATCTCTGTGTCTTTTTCCTTAATTAGTGATTGTATAGGTGTTGTATTATTTTGATCCACACCTAATTCCACCACCTTTTTCTCAATCTTATACATTTTTGAATGTTTAGATTTATTTCCCACCTTTTCCAATTTTAATTTATTTTCAATCTTCTCAAATGGATTTTGGAACCTATTTACACTAGAAGTAGATCATAGTACTTCATTGGAAATAATTTCCCTACACTAGTACAATCAATGTTCATAACTATCCTCCACTCATTACTTGCTTGATCTTTTAACATGGATTTTGTAGAAACCATGAAAGAATCATCTCCTAAACTTATTTCATTACTCTTCTCCATGTGTACATAACCACTAATTTTCTAGTTGATCATATGTTGAACCTTATCTCCAGTAAAAAGGTCTAAATATGCACTATGTATAGTCATCTGCCCTGCTTCACCTGAAATAATGAAATCATCATATGTTGTTGACATTTTTTGAACAGAGGTTTCCTCACTCTCAGCCAATGGAAGACTATCCAATAAAACATCTCATGTGTTCCATATAGGTAAAACTAATTTTATTTTATTTTATTTTTTATTTATTTATTTATTGATTTTTCTGAGAGCCCAACTCTTAATCAAGAGAGACTCTTGTGTTTGTCCAATATTTCAAACCTAGATCATCTCTTCAACAATCATGTCTTCTTCCATTGCATCCTTTTAGTGGCCAACCTATTCTACTGTGTGTGCCTCTCCATTATGGTCATTCTCAATATTATTTCGAGAGGATTCGTTGTTTCTTAACAAAAATTTCTAGAAAATGCTCCAATTTTCACTATCAGCATCTCTTCCACCAGCATCTATGCTTGGATCATTTCCTGCACTCTTCCCTTCATTATCCCCCACATTCCAACTATCAACGAAATGCCTACAACATTCCTTTTTTCCTTGAATATTCCTCAGTTTCTTTGTACTTCTTCTCAAAAAGACCAATCACTTCTTGAACATGTAAGTGCACATGTTTATTTTTCTTCTTCAAGTCATATTCAACATTACTATCTGCCTTTGAGTTGGACTCTTCTGAAATGTCCTCTTTACTTGTTCGATCATGCCTTTTTTATGTGATGTAGTTTATATTACAAATAACCACCATGCTAGAGTGCTTGCTTCCTGACTGCCCATTCTGAACCTTTATCCATGGAGAATGGGATCTTCTACGGGGGTGACGTGTACCTTCTTTGAATATGTTTGTGTGATTCTCGCTCTGATATATCTTCTTTCTCTATCTCAGACTGAATGTCTGGCTTTGCAAGGTCTAATGATCTCAAGACAGATTTCAAACTTCCTATTTTTTGAATTTTTTGGTTTTACATTGTCGTGCCTCTCATACATGGCACTACATTTGATGTTTGCATGTATATTTGAATGTGGTTATGCCCTTTGGGTTATTCCAAATCTATCATCTTCTGCGTATCGTGGCCAGTGTGATGATAAATGGGGTGAAGGCACAACTAAACCTTGATGTTCATCTCCTTAAGGATATATCCCCTGGTAAAAAGGAGGATTTGGAGGATAACTCTGATAATATGGGACACCTTGCATTGGAAACCCATGAATCCCTTGCATTGTGTGTCCTTGACCAACACCATGAGATTGAAAACCCTGCATGTGTTATGGAGCCTAGCCTTGCCAAAAAGGAATCATGGGTTGTTGGAAATGGCCTTGGGGGTAATCATTACTTCCAACCGTAAGTGGGGATACTAGGCCATCCACTGAATATCAAACCAACATTGCAATTTGACATTAGTAACCATTCTGGGAGTCTATCACAATGGAATATATTAATTGCAGATAATCTTAGCATGTATCTTTCAATTTAAAAATAAAAAAAAATACAGTAGACCAACCTCCATTCTAACTTGCACATGAATTCTCCCCATTGGCGTCTATTATGGCTTCATCCCCATTAGATTTTCCAAGGTTGCTAATGTGATCCAAAGAAGAAACCTTTGAATTTCCAACTACACTAGGAACATCAGACCATGTACCAGAGAAGTCCTTAGGAACAATAGAGTCACTGTTCAATGTAATCCCGAAAGCATTTATCAAACCTATCTCAGATTGAATTGAAGAATATTCCATGGTTTCTAATTCCATTTCTTCATAACTTTCTAGCACATAGTAACCAGATTATGCACCTACAGGAAACTAACACAGTCAGATTTTAAGGACTAATTAAAACTACAATTTGAATATGCTAGAATCTAGAAATGACACACAACTAATATAGCAGTGCATATTAGTAATGATTGGAAAAGAATGGATTAGGATACCCTTTGTCACCACTGATGCCAAAAAATTATATCCTGCAACAATTTTGAATCAGACTATAACAACCATCAACTTACAAAGCATTGAGACAATACTTCTTTTCTCCACGCGCTTGTCATTTAGCAGGAAACTGGGAAGAACAGAGAATTTTGTTATTGTAATTTATAGATAAATCACACATAAATTTATGAGTTGATTAGATTAAAAACATAAACCAACATACTTCACTTGAGGTGGAGTTACAAGACAAGCAGATGTCTCCATATTTGTCATGGCTTAGACTTATTTGTCATTTACTCTCAATAGTGGAAATGATCAAAGTCTAAAATTTAAAAATTGGAAAAGCTAATATCTATGAAATACCTGTGATTTAATGGCTTATTCCAAGCAATTGTGTCATCTTATCCTTTTTATGTATACTTCCTTAGTGCCATGCTTGCTTTGATTTCTAGTTTGAATGTCACTTATAGAGGAAAATTTGTCATCTTATCCTTTCTTTCAGATCCTACCTCAATGCCATGATTTCTATGCTTTCTAGTTTGAATATCAATAGAGGAAAAATTTTGCTCTCTAAAAGAATTGATTAAATCCTATATTTCAGCACATGCAATGGTGAACTTACAGCGATAGATTGATGAAATTCAAAAGATACTCTAGATAACAAGTGCAACTAGTATTGTGTTTGTACAATTAATTTTTATTATACCTCCAACCTACTCAACCTATTAAAAATGTTGCCAAATAATTTAGCTTCTTGTTTTTTGTACTCTTTTTGCTTCTCTTTCAAGGTCTTGTACTCTTACTTCACATTCTTATAAAATGGAAACAAAATAAACATCACTCTACATAACCTGGCACCAATCAAGAGAAAAATTCAATGTTTCCCTTTGTGGTGCAGAAGAAGGTAGTGGAGCTTGTACATAACTTATATATTTTCCCAGAAAATATCAATGAATTCATTCTTACAAGCATAAGTAAACATATGTAACATTTTCTGGAATGGCTAATTCCAACATACGAAATGCAAACAATGGCATTGTAATTCATTATTTCAATACACCAATTTAAGCTGTTGGATGTTATTGGAATAGAAAATTAATGATGACCTTGCCGAAAATCCAATCTCATTTTTTGTCTAAGGGGACATGTCCAAAACAGAAGTTGATGATGAAACGTCAAAACAGAAAGTTTAAGATGAAACATAGTTGTAGAGTTATGGAAGAGATGCTTATATTTACGATTGTTCATTAATTTCAAGTAATAGTGCGATTTTGAATTAAAAATAAAAAATTAACATGGTATAAGAGATCGGGGTGTGAAAGAGCTAAGTTTAGTAGCCAAGATTGAGCCTACGTAGATCCTGACTGAGCACACTACTTGAAGAATAATGGCTTCAATCTTAATAAGACCGAGTTGAAGTAACTTTGAAATTCAATACTTGGAAGGCCAGGATTCTGAATATCTTGGAAGAGCATGATATGGATAGATATGTATCCAATCTTATTGAAAAACCTACTACTAATGCAGGACCCGCCAAATTCAAGAAGAATCAAGATAAAGAAAAGGATTCGGTGAAAGACAATTTGATGCCAATGATTAATCCATTGAAGACCACAAAGGAATGCTTCGATACTTTAATAAATATTTATGAGAAGAAGGCGCCCATTCAGAAGAGGGCATTACAGAATAAGATTCATAATATAAAGATGGAGAAGGACGTAGTTGTTGCTTCCTTCTTCACAAATATCTCTCAAGTAAGAGATCAACTCATGAGCATTGTTGTGAGGGTTGATGATTATGATATCATATAGATTGCTTGCAATGGCCTTCCATCCTCATGGGAGACATTCGTGGCTATATTAAATGGTTAATAAGTGAAACCAAACTTTGAAATACTGTGGCATGATTTCCTACAAGAAGAAGGGAGAATCCAGAGCAAATATACTTCCTCCAAAGAAGAGAACCTTTCTCTTGCAGCACAGATGAAGAGAGGTAATAAATCCTTTTCTCGTAAGAATTTTTCTCATCAAAAGGAAAATGATTACGACAAGAAATTTGATAATTCTAAAGATAAATGTTCCAATTGCAATAAGAAGGGTCAATTTGCAAGAGAATGTCGTGCAAAGTAAAGAGGAATGTTCAAGGGTAGGTTTCATGCTTCTACTACTACACAAGATGAACCTACAAGAAAATATTCTTCCAATTATTAGGATACAAGGAACGATTACTATCTTATCTCAGCCCTATATGGATTCATTGCCACTAGTGGTGAGACATGGCCGGTGGATAGTGGCACATCTAAACACATGACTGGATGTAGGATCATTATCTCAGATCTGAAATAAAAGAAGTTCTCTTGTTAGGTGGAGCTTGGAGATAATACCACCTATTCGATCCAAGGAGTTGGATCCACTTATTTTTAGCTAGATTCAGGAGATGTACTGCATGTTGATGAAATCTTGTTTGTTCCTAGATTGAAAACGAACCTCATGGCTATTTCGGTTCTAGAAGATAAAGGATTCTGAGTAATCTTTGTGGACAATAAAGTTCTCTTGTGGCCTAAGCATGAAAACTTGAACTATGCTCTTGTGACATATTCAGTCCTTGCAAACTGTGGCATAGGAGGCTTGGTCATCTTCATTTCAAACTGCTACCTGGATTGCATAAGATGGTAAAAGGTATTCCTATGTTTAAATCTAAATATGATAGTGTTTGTATAGGTTGTGCCCTTGGAAATAACATCAAGAAGAGTTTTCCAAGAAGTACCAAAAGACCCAAAGGGATCCTAGACTTGATACCTTCTTCTCTATGTGGTCCTATGTTAGCACCATATTTGAGTGGCTATATATACTATGTGATTTTCATAGATGAATTCTCCCAGAAGTATTGGATCTATTTTCTAAAGGCAAAGAGTCAAACTTTCAACAAGTTTCAAGAGTTTAAAGCACTGGTTGACAATCAGACTAGAAAGCAAATTCGTGCTTTAAGATCTGATAATGGAGGAGAGTTCGAGTATCATGAATTCAATGACTTATTTTGAGATGTGGGAATAAGAAGACAATTGACTTGTTGGTGTATCAATTTACTTTCATAGTTTCCATTGGATGACTATATTTCATCCTTTTTGTTTTTTCCATTCACCAACATTTCCTCAGGGACAACTTTACTCTTAAAGATTTCAACATCCTTTGTAGGCAAATTAGTTTGTACATGATATATAAATATACATTTTGGGGACACACTATCAAGGCATATCAACCTATTTATAACATTCATTTAAGTTAGTCTTCCATTGCACCTGCAATAATTGTCAACCATCATATTACAACTTATTAATTTAGCACTAGATTACTGAAGTATTCTTGACATGGCATATTGAGATTGGTGCTTCCAATTTGTTTCACGCTTAAGCAATCACATCAAAATTTGTATACATAATACCATTAAACAATATTTAAACATATACTTGTAGTTTGGTTGTACCATTCCAAGGTAATTTTGCAGCAACATACATCCTTAGGTTTTCTTGAAAGTTATACCTTTTTAACACAGGGATGAGGATCATATTTTAATGAAACCATTAGTTCTCATACAAGCCTCCTAATGATGTGCATGTGTACATGAAAATTAAACAGTCATTATTTCATTTTCTGTAAACACACAATGCACCCCCAGTGGTCTTTGTGACAGTGCAGTACAAGATCTCTTTACCAGCTCATTTGGGTTCCTTGGGCCCAGCTATAATTAATACTGCATTGAATTCCCCATCAAACATGAGGATGATACCCCATTACTGATATACAGTCTCTCAGTCGTATCTCCTGCCAATGTTCTTCAGGATGTGCATACAACCTGGGAATCCCCATAGTTGTTCAAAATGACATTTCTTGCTCATTTATTATTATTAAATATATCAATATGTTTTTCTTTTATTTAAGTTTTAGTCTTAGGATAATATGGGTGTGTGAAAGCTAATGAGGGTCTCTTTTGACATGTTAGATGCAATAGAAAAAGAAAAAGAAAAAGAAAAAACATCCATCCATCAACTAACATGGATGTTTTGAGACACATACATAAAGAATCTTCTGATGAGTAAAAAGGATGAAACGTAGGAAATTGAATGACGTTTCCAAATATATATATTTTTTTGTATTGAAAATGTTCTTAACTATCTAAAGTTTGATATTTTTTAATAGACACATTTTATTTTTTGGACAAATTATAAGGTATATGTTTTTGTGGGTGCATCCTTTGAGTTCCTAAATGATAGAATCAAGTTACGAAAACTGGTAGACATATAGAGAACATCTAGTACTAGTGCACCGCTATTTTTCCAAAAAGAAATTAATAAATTTTAATTGTTTTTTAATTATCCAAGTGACCAAACCTCGAAAAAAATATGCTAACTGTGGGTGCATCCTTTGAAGGTCTTCATGCAAATATTTCGAAAAGATATTTTTATAGCATGTAGAGGTCAGTGTCATTTAGTGCACCATACAATTTGTTTTCTAAATGGTTGAGAAACAAAAGAGTTATGGATGAAACACTAACAATGTGTTTTTGTAGTTAAGGAGTCATGACACAAGAAAAATAAGAAAAATATAGAAAAATATATATATTCTTTTTAAAAATTACATTTTTGGAATCTGCAGAAAAAATGCTATCTTTGTCTAAAATTTCATAAAAAGTGATGGTGTGCAGCATACTGTAACCAGCGGCCGAACACGGGCATATTCAGAAAAATAGTGAGATGTCTAATTAGCTATGGTTTACCATATTCCATACCATAGGTTTGGTTAACCCAAAGCTAAGTCTGAAGCATACACATAGCAAGAGTGATGACACCTAGACAGGTGACAAGGCTTCATCTTAGTGCTAAGAAACGCGAGCACGTTTCTTTTAAATTCAAATTTTCCTTTTCCACCAATCTAGGTGCCATGAAAACCAAAACGTGTGCGCGTTTTAGATCTACAAAATGCGTACACGTTTTAGATCTACAAAACATGCACATGTTTTGGTAAAAATCAAATTTACCTTAGGGGTAAGGGGGAGAAGGGGGGTTGGGGGGGTAGGGGTTTAAGGAGGATTATGGTATTTAGAGGGAAGAAGGTGTATGGGGTTGGGGTAGAGAGAGAGAGATGGTGGGTGGTAAGTGGTATGGGGAGAGCGATTAGGAGAGACAAAGAGTGAGATGGGTAGGGGTAGAGGGAGTAGGAGAGACAGAGAGAGAGAGAGAGAGAGGGGTAGGGTTAGGGGGAGTAGGAGAGAGAAAGAGAGGAGCAGAGGGTGTGCTTATAAGTAGGGAGAGAAGGATGGGGGTTAGGGAGAGAGAGGGTGGTTTAGGGGTAGTGAGAGTGAGATAGAGAGAGAGAGGTGAGGGTGTTGGGAGAGAGAGAGATGGGTGGGGATAAGGTGTAGGTGGAGGAGTAAGGGAGAGAAAGAGTGATTTATGGGGTTAGTAAGGGTTAGGGGGAAGAGGGGGGAGAGAGACAAAGATGAGGATGGGGTTTAAAGGTCAGGGGAGGAGTAGGTAATGAGAACGTTATAGAGGGAGTTAGAAAGGTTTATGGAGATATGTGTGTGTGTGTGTGTGTGTGTGTGTGTGTGTGTGAGAGAGAGAGAGAGAGAGAGAGAGAGAGAGAGAGAAGAGAGGGGTTATTTGTATGAGAAAGAGAGAAGGGGAGGGAGAGTTTTAGTGGGTTGGGGGTGAGATATATGGGTAGGGGATACAAGTAGGTGGTGGAGTAGAGAGAGAGAGAGAGAGAGAGACCAGGGATGGAGGGGCAGAGAGTGTGGGTGATTGGGGGTAGGAAGAGGGGGGGGTTGGGAGAGAAAGAGATATAGATCATGGTGTGTAGAAGTGTAGAGGGGAGGAGTGGGTTTGGGGGAGAGAAAGAGATAAATATCGGGGTGGGGGGGATAAGGGTTTAGGGAGGATTAGGGAATGAGAGGGAAGGGAAGTATAGGGTGGGTGAAGAGAGAGAGAGAGAGAGAGAGATCAGGAGATGGGATGTGGTATGTCACTATGGAAGCAGGATTAGGAGAGACAAAGAAAGAGGGGTTTAGGGGCAAGGAGAGTAGGAGAGAGAGAGAGAGAGAGAGAGAGGAGGAGGAGGAGGATTTGGTTATAGGTAGGGAGAGTAGGATTGGGTTAGGAGTTGTGAGAGTGTGAGAGAGAGAGTTGGGGAGGTTGTTAAGGGTTTGGGGGGGTAGAGAGTGGTGGGGGATAGGTGTAGGTGGAGGATTAGTGGAGAGATACAATGAGAGAGGGGATTACTGAGGGTTATGGGAAAGAGGGGAGAGCGAGAAGAGAGAGGAGGTGATTGAATTAGAGGTAAGAGTATTAGGGACAAGAAATAGTGAGAAAGGGGGTTAGTAAGGGTGAGAGAGAGATAAGAGGGGTTTAGTGGTAGGGCGAGGAGTAGATGTGTGTTTGTGTGTGTGTGTGTGTGTGTGTGTGTGTGTGTGTGAGAGAGAGAGAGAGAGATAAAGAGAGATAGAAAGAGGGATTCTTAGGGGGTTGGGGGAGAGAGAGGGGTGGGGGTCAGGTGTAGGTGGAGGGATGGGGTAGGAAAAGAGAGAGCAATAGAATAGGTTAGTAAGGGTTAGGGGGGATATGGGAGAGATAGAGAGAGAGGAGGAGGAGGAGGAGGAGGGGATGTTAGAGGTAGAGGAGAGTAGGGGGGTGAGAGAGTGAGGGATGGGGTAAGTAAGGGTTAGGGAGAGGAGGAGAGAGAGGGGGGGTGGGTGTTAGTGGTAGGGGGAGGAGTAGGAGTGTGTGTGTGTGTGTGTGTGTGAGAGAGAGAGAGAGAGATGTGGGGGTTACGGGTAGGTGGAGGAGTAGAGGTGGTGTCTATGTGTTTGTGTGTGTGTGTGTGTGTGTGTGTGAGAGAGAGAGAGAGATTTGAGGGTTAAGGGGGGAGGGTGTGAGTGATTAGGGGTAGGGGTAAGGAGGGGGTTTGAGGGAGAGAAAGAGATAGAGATTGTGTTCAGGTGGGTAGGGATCTAGGGAGGATTAGGGATTCCAAAGAGAAGGGGGGGTATAGGGGGGGGTATAGGGGGGGGTATAGCGGGGGGGATATAGGGTGGGGGGAGAGAGAGAGAGAGAGAGAGAGAGAGAGAGAGAGAGAGAGAGAGAGAGAGATGGGGGGTGGGAAGTGGTAGGGGGATGGGGATTAGGGGAGAGAGAGGGGGGGTTGGGAATATGGGGTGGTTATGGGTAGGGATCATAGGAGGGGGGTTAGGGGTAGTGATAATTTTAGAGAGAGAGAGGGAATTTTTAGGGGGGTGGGGGAGAGAGAGGGGGGTGGGGGTTAAGTGTAGGTGGAGGAGTAGGGGGGAGAGAGAAGGAGAGAGGGGTTTAGTAAGGGTTAGGGGGGAGAGGTGAGAGAGAGAGAAGGAGGAGTGAGAGAGGGGGTTAGTAAGAGTTAGGTGCAAGAGAGAGAGAGAGAGGAGGAGGAGGAGGAGGAGGAGGAGGGGGATAAAGATAGTGAGAGGATTAGGGGGGTAAGAGTGGGAGAGAGAAGGGGGGTGTCAGGGGATTGGGGGATATCTAGAGAGGGTTAGGAGTTATGGGTAGGTAAAGGATTATGGGAGAGAGAGAGAGAGAGAAAGGAGGATAACTGTGGGACTTGGCTTGGTGCTGATAACAAAATAGAACATTAAAAATATTTGATGGCTAGGTATATAGAATGAAAATATTTCATGAAGAAAGAGAATATGACTTGGTTTGTTATACTTGGCTTGGTGATGATTTAACATGAAAAATATTTGGAAGTCTAGGTATATAAAATGACACTAGAGATTAGTAAGGGTTAGGGGTAAGGGAGGAAATAGAGAAAGAGAGGAGTAGGGGAGAGAGACGGGGGGGGGTTAGGAATTTTGGGAGGAGTAGGGATATTAGAGAGAAAGGGGGGTATAGGTGAGGAGTGTGGGTGTTGGGGTTAGAGAGAGAGAGAGAGTGGGTTAGGGTTTTGGGGAGGAGTAGGGATATTAGAGAGAAAGGGGGGTATAGGTGAGGATTGTGGGTGTTCGGGTTAGAGGGAGACATAGAGAGAGATAAATGGAGAGACATTGGAGAGTTGTAAGGGGTTATAGGTAGAGGTAGAGGGGTGTGTTAATGGGTTAGATATGGAATCAGAGGGGGGTGTTAGGATATTGGGTTTAAGTGGAGTATGGGAGAAAGAGAGTGAGAGAAGGCGTTAGGGAGAAGAGGAGAGAGAGAGACAGAGAGGGAGAGAGCCAATGGGGTGGTAGTGTGTTAAGGGGTTGGGGGAGAGAGAGAGAGAGAGAGAGGTGGGGGTTAGGTGTAGGTGGAGGAGTAGGGGAGTGAGAGAGAGTGAGAAATGGGGTTAGTAAGAGTTTGGGGGGGAGAGGCAGAATGAGAGAGAGGAGATAGAGGTTTGGGGAGGAGTAGCGCGATTAGAGAGAAAGGGGGAATAGGTAAGGAGTGTGGGTGTTGGGGTTAGAGAGAGAGATACATTGTTGGGTGGTAAGAGATTAGAGGTAGAGAGAGTGGGGGATATTTAAGGGGTTATAGGTAGATACAGAGGTGGGTGTTAGGATTTTGGGGGTAAGTGGTGCAGGGGAGAAAGAGAGTGAGAGAAGGGGTTGGTAAGGGTTAGCGAGAGGAGGAAAGGGGTGAGAGAGAGAGAGAGAGATAGGAGGGAGGAGGGTGTTAGGGGCCTGAGAGGAGAGATAGGGGTAGGTGGAGGGTGGGGGTGATTAGGGTTAGGGGATGTTAGCGAGTTAGAGAGGGGTTTGTATGGTTTGGGGGGCATGTTACGAGGTTGGGGGATATTAGTGATTTGGAGAGTGTCGTGTGGGTGATTAGGGGTAGGGGGTGTTAGGCATTTTGAGAGGGGGTGTTAACAGGTTAGAGAGGGGGTGTTAGGGAGTTGGAGAGGGAGTGTTATGGGTTTTTAGGGGTCATATTTATGGAATAAAATATTCTTTACAAAATGCATATGCATTTTGGTTCTCCAAAATGTGTATGAGTTTTGGTTCTCTAAAATGTGTAAGCGTTTTAGAGAAGTGAAACGTGTATGTGTTTTTTTCTCCTAGCCTTCATGGCATCCCACTTGGATGCCTCTGGATTTCTCATTCCTATGTTTAATAAACGCATACACGTTGTTGAATTTTACAATAAGAACATGTTTTGTAAAACATCCTTTGCATCTAAAATTTCCCCCATATTTGTGTGAGAACCCATATACAAACCCAAAAAAATATTATCCTTGCACCTTTTTGGTACTCCAACATTAGGTTTAAAGCATTTACTTCCATTATTAATTCTTTGTTCAACCATGTAATCAGTGTTTTAATGGTTCCTAGTATACTAGTAGTACTCTTTCTTTAAGGTATACATACAATACTCTTATCTCAACAACACCTCGTGCTCAACACTATTCAGTGCACTCTATGGCCATAGATATTTTTGTGTGCACGAACCAGAATAAACTTGGATTTCAGGTTAAATACTCACACATATACCCATCAACTCTCATTTTTACAGATGTGATGCCTCAGTGTAATGTTTTCAATGTAGTGTCTTAGTGAAAGGTGTTAATGGGTCATTTCAATGTAATGTCTCTGTGTAAAGTGAGGATTTTCATAGACACCTTGTGTATACTTGACTAGCTTGGGTCCACATTACCCACCCTACACAACACCAAGAAGGTTCCCTTTCACCACTCAATGGTCCCTCAGGCATCACCTTCCTCTAGGTGCTATTCAGTGTGATCATAGAAAGGCCACCCAAACCTAGTTTCATCTACCTAAATGTTCTTCCTTCTAAGGCTTACAAATCAGGGTTGCAAACAACCAATTAGTTTAGGGAAGGATTTTGATCACTGCCTCAATGACCACTCTATTATAGAAAACTAACTAGAAATTATGCTCAACATGACAATAACAAGAAGAAACCAAGGGTATCTAGTATACAATTGATACTGGTAAGGGTTCAACATTCCCATGGTGCACTGTTGACAATAAGGCATGTTATAGTTCTCTTATAGAAAACTTACCACTTTGACGACATACTTATACCATCACAAGAAACCAGATGTGAAAACACTAGCTTACTATCCAAAACACCTAGCTATGCTTAGCCTACATACTCATACTTATATTCAAACTCCCACTTGAGAGTTAGTTCAAGATTCTAAAATATTGTAATAATATACCATTTAAGACACCTATCTAAGATGTCAAGATTCTTTTTTTCGTATACCGAGTTACTACCTTTGACTCAAAGGTAGGAAAGGTTAGAACACATAGGAAAAGGTTCAATTATCTCAACTAAGGTTCTGCTTGGTAGTCAAAGCCACCATCAAGGTTTCCTTTATTCAAGGAAATGAACTATTAAGTCAACATGTTCCATTCCACTTTAAGGTTTACAACACTATTATCCACTATTGTTCACCTTCAACTAAGGTGTTATCCGGGATAATACATACTTTTCATTCAATGTTTATGAGAAGAGACCTCTTTATCAAAACTTAACCAATCATATCCTTCTATATAGTAATAAATTATGGTAGGCATGAAATTCCTTTAATCGACATACATAATGGCACACCTCAAACCATTTATATACAAACTCTTATATTAAACTGGTTTACTTCTCATGTATTCAAGAAAATATAAGGACGACCAATCATACATACACTCATATGCAGTGATCATCCATCTCACTCCATATGCATTTCAAGCAATCAAATATTCATCTTATGCAACCATGTATTTATACATATTAGCGATATGCATACAATTTTACATGCTTCAAATAATAAGTATAGCATTCAAACCATAGCCTGTGTAGCTAATAAGGCATTCTACAATGCTATTTTAATCCACCACCCTAAAGGGTTCCATTTGATATTATAATTATCCATCATTTGTAATTTATGCATAGTGAATATAAGAGCATATCTCTACTTGAAAATTGGACTATAACCAACTTCTATCTTATATTAGCAAAATACTTTGCCATATATTAGAAGTATAATGAGACATAACTATGCAGTAACAAAAATAAGCATGTAAGAAAGTACAAAATTCAACCTTTATAAAAATCATTTTTCACAGCACATAAACCCCATTCTCATCCCATTTCTCACCCTGCAGACATAAAAATAAATTATGAAACCTCATATATTCGACACATCTTTCAAAAGACATGCATATCAACAAAGTAATCAATTATGTAAACAACCATGCAACTAATTAGTTAATACTTGTTCTAAACACAACTTACCAGCAAGCACATGGGTCCAATAGAGCCAGTGTTATAACTCTTCTCTAATACCACTTTGTAACATACTTGTTACCCTCAATTATCTAATTGGGGTATGGGGAATGAACATTTTTCTCTTTAAATATAATCAAGATAAATGGCATTCCTAATGAAAGACGAGAGCTTCAGGTTCTATAGTTGCACAAATACAATTCACTTTTATGCAACGAGACATAATTTTATTTGTAACAACATCATTCATTAGAGTATGATTTGTTAATTATTATTTAGCCATCTGAGATTTTTGAATCCTCACTAAAGTTATAATGAGATTCTTCATGTTGGTTTTTATACAGAGAGAACCATTCATATGTGGTATTCCCCTAATAGGTCACAAGTTTAAACTACATTCATAGCCAATCATGTTTGTCCTCAAACAATATCAAGATTATGTAACAATCTCTATCATAAGGGTTATAGTCTATCAAACAATATCAAGATTATGTAACAATCTCTATCATAAGGGTTATAGTCTATAACTTCCACATGTTAATATACCATTTCAGAATATCAAAACTAATAAATTGTTAGACTATAACTTATTATACCCCTCCGATAAACATGAAACATTGATGATTGATAATCACATAAAGAAACCTCAATAACTATGATCTCTACTCAAGTAAATTATACATCATGGTTTTCTTTTCTCGACATATCATTTACTATTATAATGGAATAGTTTTGATGGTGAGCAAGATAACCAAAACTACAACCCCGGATTAATGTAAACGTTTACAACTCTTCCCTCGTAAACCTCTAAAAATCTCGGGGTATTATCGATTACACATAAGTTTGTTCAACTCCAATATTATTTAGTTTTCTTTTATGTAATAAGAATAATAAGCATACATATACAAATAGGATTATACGTTAATAAAATTATTCTCGGAAGTAAGTATTTCAAACACATCATTTTAGCATGAAGTTTATATTTTATTTAAATTTTGTTGATGGGAAAATCTGACATGTTTGCCAATGAAAGAGAAACAGTCCACACAAAGTTCCTAAACGAGCTCATTATGTATTTGGAATAGCCACTTTTCATGGGAACAAGGGACTCGTTGCCACTATGCAGATTTTCTCCATAAAATGAGACTTTGAAATTGAACTAATATGAATTTCTAAATGCTATTAAGATCTTAAAAATGTAATATAACTAAGATACAATGTAATCTAACCTATGATACCACCCATTTTTCAATATCTGCTAAAGAAACGGTTTAGTAGCTACTAAAAAACTATAATCTCAGCTATAGAAAATAGTAAACTAACTGATCGTATCTAATCTAGTTCCTATCTCAGTCGAGAGCATTTTAGAGTTGTGACTATTAAACAAAAGCTGAATTATAAATAAATTGTGTTGTGACTGGATTTAGGGACTAAAATCATTTAATCATAATCAAAACACATTGAATATTTAATTATATTTATCAAAATAACAATAAAACAATTTATGTTATCTAAAAATATGCTTGTTTAGACAATCAATTCTGAAGATAGTAAATTGATGGATTCAGAAGATAGTAAATTGATGGATTCAAAAGTTATATATAACCACAAGTCAAAAAAAAGATTATGAAAACATATGTAACCATCATAAGATTGTTGGAAATATTGTAATTAATGAGTTGATAGCGTATCTGATATGTGCCGGCTCTGTCAGACACTCAGTCAGTCTGCAATGTTAGAAGTCAGTCGGTCAGTCAGTTTGCAACCAATCCGGTGCATGCCAAATTAGTATTTATGTGACCACTTTAGTATTCTGCATATCAAGAATTCTTAGGTAGAAATTTATTATAGTCTTTAATGTAACCCTGTAGCTTCCAAAAGAAGTGGTCTTGAGTTGGTGATAAACAAAAACTCTATAAATGGAAATCACTCACAGAAGATTAGGTTAGAGATGAAGAGATAGAGAAAGAGATGTATGTGAGGGAAGAAGAGTGAAAGAGCAGAAACTCATCCCGTGAAATGTATGAAGACCCCAAGCTCTGTGTAAGAAGTAAAAGATTAAAGTAAAACTCATCTCTCTGTAAGTGCAACAAAGTTACTCAGTTTTACAATAGTAATATATATAAGTCTTTAGTTTTATGTATTCATTCTCAAGAATGGTGGTTTATGCATCACTCACATATTCTTCATATTGACCTGGGTAAATGTTGTTTACATTTACGGTCTGTAAATGAAATCAAGCTTCCAAGTATTTCATGGTGGTAAAAGACCTAGTTTAACTGTGCAATAACTTCTACACAAGTTTTGGTTCTTATGTTTTAGCATGAAATACATTTATACAAGGTTTGTTTAAGATTGGGTTGTGCGCAGCTAAATAGGTATGCGAAGGTAACTTGTGCACAGTTAACCTTCGTAAAGTTAAAAGAAGTTATGCAAAGGTAATTTGTATGAAGTGAGAAGCTTATGCAAAGTAAAGTATTCCGCAAAGTATTTTGTGAAGTTAAGAATTTCTGCAAGGGTAGTGAACTGTGTAGCAAAGTTCACTACGCAGTAGAAATTTGAAATGCGCAGGTAGTCACCGTGCAGTAAAAGGTAGAATTGTGCAGTTAATATGCGCACAGTAAAAAGTGGAATTGCGCAGCTATTTTACGCGCAGGTAATTTGTGAAGAAAAGTATTCACAAAAATAATTAAAGAGCAAAGTATTTGCTAAGTGGAGGGCAAGTTCTAAACCAAAGAAAAGAAGGTATTTATTTACCACGCAGGCTCCCCCCTTTTCCCCTTGATTTGGTATCAGAGCCTGGTACATATCATCATACATGATCCTCCTGATCATCAATGCATCTACCTGATGCATACCAAGTATCTACCTGATACATATCATCAAACATGATCCTCCTGATCATACAATGTATCCACCTGATACAAATACATATCACCATACATGATCCACCTGATCATACAATGTATCCACCTGATACATATACAAATACATGGTCCAAGCATCCAACATGATGCATATACAAAATACATACACATGATCTAACTGATCATATCCAGCATCCAACATGATGCGTACATACATACATAAAAATGATCCAACTGATCATATCCAAGCAGAAACCAGAACATCATCCTGATGCTCATCATCCAGCGCTTACATCCACAGCCATGTGAAGGATCCTCCTTCCAACATGCTTGGAATGGCTTCAACAAATGTGTCCATCACTTCTTCCTCGAAGTGTCCTCGTTCTGGAGAACGCCAAGCCTCTCTCTGAAGTACTCGAACTTCACCTTGGCTAGAGGCTTCGTCAGCACATCTGCAATCTGCTCGTCCGTCGCAACATACAGGAGCTTCATAGCTCCTCTCTGCACCATATCCCTGATATAGTGATATTTGATCTCTATGTGTTTCGACCTATCACGAAACACTGGGTTCTCGGACAACTTCACACAACTCTGGTTATCACAGAAGATACCAGTAGCATCCAACGGGATATCAAATAACTCAAACAGTAGCTTCCGTAGCCATACTGCCTCACAACTAGCTGAACAGGCTGCAACATACTCTGCCTCAGCTGTACTTAGTGCTACACAGGACTGCTTCCTGCTAAACCAAGAGATCACACCTGATCCCATATTGAAGCAGCACCCAGATGTGCTCTTCCTATCTGCAGCACTTCCAGCCCAATCTGAATCAACATAACCCTGTAGGTTAAACTTTTGATTCGCTTCATACTTGAGCCCATAATCCACTGTACCCTTCAGGTACCTCAGAACATGCTTTACAGCAACCAGGTGAACACTCCTCGGATCCGTCAGGAACTGGCTCAATGTGTTCACAGCAAAGCAAATGTCTGGTCTCGTGTTCGTCAAGTACATCAAGGACCCAATCATCTGATGATACATAGAGACATCAATCGGCTCAAATGAAGCATCACATAGAAGCTGCAGATTTGATGCCATTGATGTGGCCATGGCCTTGCAATCCATCATCCCGAACCTCTTCAGGATCTCTACTACAAACTTCCCTTGTTCAAGGAAGATTCCATCTGCACTCTGCCACACCTCCATGTCAAAAACAAATAGTGCATCATCCCCAAGTTCTTCATCTCGAACTCGGCAGTAAGCTTCCGCTGCATGTCGGCAATCAATCTATCTTCACCTGTAACAAACAAGTTATCCGCATACAAAAGTAGTATCACTGGATTGCCTTCCTCAACCTTGTAGTCAAGGTTGGAATTCGCTTTACTCTTGGTAAAGCCCAAACTGGATAGAAAGCTGTCTATCCTACCATACCAAGTTCTGCACATATATATATGACTACACCATGCTGTCTTGAAATCCATCTGGTGCATCTTCTATTTCATCACTTTTATATTTCTCAATGCTGCCATCTGCAACATGCTTGATCTGATAGTTCCATTTGGAAGTCATAACAAACTTCCCTTCACGTCTTGGGACTACATCCCAAACATCATTCTTCATGATCAACGGATCATGGCATTTCATTTCTTCATCCCAGATCCTGGAAACTTCAATATCTTCAATATCTTCAATAGATATCTTTGTTGCTGGAACAAATGTTGTAGTTCTTCTTTTGTAGGAGATGGCATACTATCTTTCCTACACAACAAGTTAAATTGCATGATTAGAAAACATCTCATAGTTTTCAGAACAAATTCTTACACATAAAGAAATATGTCATACAACCATGCAATTATCTTTGCCAATGCTTCAATACAACATTTATCCATATCCCGTAACTTTCTAGATGCCTTCCAATCTCTACCAGAACATTGTTAAGAGTGTGCACAACTCCCAACATGTCAGCAAAGAGGTTTCATTCTAGATAAGTAGCAATGGAATGTTGTACAGTGCCATAGGCCACTTACCCATGTATATTAGTAGTATACTGTTCATCAATGCAACTATTCTAATATGCACAATACATATCCTAAGTCTAGGAACATGAGCATATACATCATTGAACAATTTTATTTAAACAAACACATATGCAAGAAATGATAACTAAAATATCTTTGTTTGTTCATTGGGTGGACTCCCTCTGAGTCTTTGCTTTCTTGCAGGAGCTGCTGGAGTCCTAATCTGCAGTAGCTTCTTCTACACCTTTCTGTTGTGGAATGTAGTGAGATGGTCAACTCCCTCTGAATATCTGCATCCTTTCATAAACCACTGGAGTGTAATCCCTCTTGATCTTTGCTCCCTGGATTACCTGTTCTTGAACTTATATACATTCTCAATCCCTATGCATGCTTGTTAGTATCATCATTGTGTTATCCTCTAGGTCTAATATAAAATCATACATTCATTAGTATACTATTAAAACACAATAATCTCAAGCATGTATAGACATGATCATTTCAAACAGAAATAGTAAGCATTATTATTCAAGGTTTATGTAGGATTCTTATGGTTAGTCAAATCGTAAGAAACATAACATATCTAAACCTATAATTACTCAAACCTATGACTCTTCAGGTTAGTTGAATCATCAATCAAGATAAGAGATATAATATGCATAAAACCATGATTATTCAAACCTATGACTTCATGAATAATCATTATCAACAACAGTATAAGATCCTAACCTAAGGTAGGATTCTATCTTGATATAGGAAAAACATACCTGGATTAGCATGCTAGTTAGTTATGTCTAACATACTCACATGATGTCTTCTTGTTCTTCTTCAATGACTTGTGCTAGTAACCTGTATATCTCATAGGTTAGCCATTATAAAACCAAGTTATACATACCTCGTAAATGGATCTTCTATGAGATCCATGACAATGGATGAGTCTTTATCCTCATGTCATCATGATCATATGTTCTTGAACTGGAACATGATTTGTCTTTCTTGGTGTACCTTTCATGTTAGTAGACAACATAAACCTCATACAACACCATAATGCATTAGTACAATCATGAGTGTCAACACCCTAACCAATGAATATCTTCTATCATGCATTCATAATTTTGTTAAGGTGATACGACAAATCTAAAATCAAGATTGTACTAACCGTAATAACATGAAGACAAACATACCATAAACTTAATCATGAACAAATCTCAAAACATATCTCGATGAGTCATACCTTTCGAGATCGCTTGTAATCTCCTTATGTAAAGCCTTAGCCTCATCTCCCTCTGAAATAGGAACTCCTTCACTTATGTAGGTGACCAATCCATCTTCTTCTAGGATTAACCCTATCCACTTGATTTGCAAGAACTAGACCTGGAGCTAGATATGGGTTTGTCAGAGAAACCCCAAAAATTCAAACTTTGAATTTCAAACTTCTGAAAGGATAGAAATATGCGCCTTGATGAGCTGATCAAACTGGTATATTTAGAATTTGAAAACTGCAAAGTTTTACTCCTCAATTTTGCCTTTGAAACTTTCAGATTCACTGGACGTGACCCTGAACTGGGGTTTGATGAAGCCCACTCTTCTTCCCAATCAAAATTTTTGATCCAAAGCTCTAAGATTTTATTTTTCTGAGGAGCTTCCAGCCGTGGTCACAGATTTCAAAAATTCCCATTTTTACAGAAGCCCTAATTTTCCACTTTTCTGATCAAAGTCCCGAACTAGGGTTTGATCAAGCCCAGCCTTCTTCCCAACTAAAAATTCTGATATTGGTCTCTAAATTTTTATTTTGATGAGTATCATTCAGCCGTGGTCTCCGATTACAAAAATTCCAACTTTCTCCAAAGCCCTAAATTCCGGAAGCCATGAAAGAAGGTACTCAAAAATAATTCTGTTTTGACAGAAATATGTACCTAATTGTTTTTGGTGTAACTCTGAACTTTTCGATCCACAGGGTCTGAAAAAGTTTCTTGAGATAGCCTGACTTCTTATCTTTCCATCCTGACAGGTCTGACCTCAATTGGATTCTCTGAGAGAGAGTTATGCCAAATGTCGCAACGTGACCTTTTTTGGGATAATACAGGAGAGCAAACTTGTACGGCGTGCCACATGTCACTGTTTCAACTTCGGCCTCTGAAAACTTTTCCTGAGATATCTCAGCCTGTTATATTTCCATCCTGACAGGTCTGAAATCAATTGGACTCTCTGAGAGAGAGAGTTATGCCAAGTGTCGCAACGTGACCTGTTTATGATAATACAGGAGAGCGAACTTGTATGGCGTGCCACGTGTCATTGGTTCAACTTCGGCCTCTAAAAAAGTTTTCTGAGATAGTAAAGTCTGTGTACTACCTGTCAATTTTTACGAAATTTCATTTGGAGCTTCCTAGCCCAAGTTATGACCTTTTTCCCAAGGTCACCTGATTTTGACTCAGATCTGGAAGAGGCAGAAACCCTATATTGTACAGATCATAAATCACAAAGTACAACGAATTAGAGGTTTTCCTTTGGACACAAGGTACATGGGGATCTTAGCTTCTTCCTGTAACAATTTCAGATCCGAAAACTTTTCCAAAACGGATTTATAGCGAAAGTTCTACGATGACTGGTTTTTGCTATATCAAGCCCTAGCATCGTAAGTGCAACAAGTGTCATACATGCCATATCATGCCTTCTTTCAGGCTAGCTCTGATACCATGTTAAATTTTCTGAATTTACTTCAATCTGATCTAGGATCTTAACTGAGAGAACAACATGTACAGCATATCTACAGCATATCAATCATGGAGACAATAATGCAAGCACACAAGAGACACAAAGATTTACTTGGGGAAAACCATAAAGGTGAAAAACCCCAATAACTTCCTCAGAGATAGATAGAGCAATGATACAACCAACCATGAGAGATAGATATAACCTAGCAGCAGATCCTCCTCCTCCATAAGTGAGCCACTCCTCCTTGAGTGCATGTGTGAGAAGTGAGTGAGCAAATAGAGTGCCTCCCGCACTCTATTTATACTTGACTTGACTTGCCTTTTTACCTAACTCATGTAGGCTCGAACTTAACCACATAACATAATGCTGAGTGGGCCGACCCCCAATAGGGTGGTCTAATAACCCTTTGACCCACATGGCCGACCCCCAATAGGGTGGTCTAATAACCCTTTGACCCACATGACTTATACAGGGCCGACCCCAACAAGGTGGTCTAATAACCCATCAAGTATAAGTTACGACATTTACAATATAAATGACGACACTTCCTTATAGAGGAATAATACCATCTCTATAGGAATAATATACATATATGTGAAATACATTCCGAAGTTACATATACATCAACAGGTAATTTGTATGAAGTGAGAATCTTATGCAAAGTAAAGTATTCCGCAAACTATTTTGTGAAGTTAAGAATTTCTGCAAAGGTAGTGAACTGCGCAGCAAAGTTCACTTGCGCAGTAGAAGTGTTGGTTGTGGAGCCTGATCTCCAGATTCAGAGATATTATTATTCAGCCATGTTTGTACCCTAGCTTTATATGATATGTAAAAAGGACTATACACTCACCCCAACGGGGGGGATGTGGGGGGGGAGAAGCCTCCCCCCACCGGGGTCTGGGGGGTCCAGGGGCAGCGCCCCCGAGAAAGGGGGTTCAGGGGCGAAGCACCTGAAGGAAATTTTTTGGGTGGTTTTACGGGCCCATGGTATTTTCCCATTGTATCTCCCTTATAAAAGAAATACATTGTAACATGGCTAGGGTTGATGTATTAGGTTTTATGCAATGTAAATATCTCTGAGATCAAAAGAGAGACAGTGAGACAGTGAAGAGGAAGTGCAGCGGTTGTGCTGCAGGTTGTATCTCTTCACTTTGCTGGACGAAATAATAATAAGGATTGGCAACTTCAGTGTGGACGTAGCCCAAGTTGGGTGAACCACGGTATATATGTGTCTCTCTTGTAATGTGTATCTGTGATTATATTTGCATTTCTGTTTATTGTTATTGCTTTGCGATCCTGTTTTTCTAACAAGAAAGTCGCAGGTAGTCACCGTGCAGTAAAAGGTAGAATTGCGTAGTTAATCTGTGCGCAGTAAAAAGTGGAATTGCGCAGCTATTTTACACGTAGGTAATTTGTGAAGAAAAGTATTCACAAAAATAATTAAAGATCAAAGTATTTGCTAAGTGGAGCGCATGTTCTAAACCAAAGAAAAGAAAGTATTTATTTACCATGCAGGACAATTCTTTTTGACTACGCAGGTTCCCCTTTTTCCCCTTGATCTAGTATCAGAGCCTGGTTTACGGAAAGTAGAACTTGTATTTACATAAGGGAAAAGTGATAAGCCCAAAGAAGATAATTCCAGATAGTATCTATGTAAATAACTGTTAACAAGTTCAATAGACTTTGAAACATGAATACCAGCTATCCACAGCTTCTTCAACTATTTTCTATGCTATCCACTAATCATTACAAAGGAAAGAAATACAGAAATTGGGAAAGAAATTCCTTCATCTTCGTGTAGTGCTTCCCCCCTCTTGGAAGTCTAATTCCTCTTGGTTATATAGGAGATTTGATTCTTCAAATTCTATTTAAACTGACAGAACTGAATTCACCTGTCCTTCATCTTCTACGAGATTCTCTCCATTTCCTTCGCCTTCTTTCAATTGGGGTGATGCATTTCCTTCAGAGATATAATTCCTATCCAAATATACCATCTTCACTGTCGAACTCACCCTCGCTCTTCTCCAATAAAATCTGGACATGAAAAATCCATATAAAGAGGTAAGAAAATATAAGGTAAGCATCAATAAAAACCAAAAGCTCCTATTAACATAATATTAAAATGAAAGGTGAAAGTGAAAAGATTTTTTGTTATCTACTCGAATAATGCAGCAGATATTTTCTTCTATGAAGCCTCCTATTCTTATTTTGAAATGAAGAATTTATGCCTGTATTGTAAAGCATTCTAGTTAACCATTAACCTGTAAATGTGGTATCAAATATGTTTGGAATTTTTATCTTGTGTTCGTTGTAGAATGAAGGAATGATCGAGATTTGATGATCTAGCTTTTTCATTAATGTGTTGGCAGTGTAGGAACAACTGGAGCCTCCTATTCCATAAATCAAGGCGATTTAGCAGAATTTGAAATTGATTCTAGACGTGATTTTCTACAAATGGCAGTCGACTTCTCTTGAACTCTTATCATGGATCATGGCAGTTAAGCAATGACTTATGCAAAGATGTGTAGACTTTTCCCATTTTGATATTCTATCATGAATAGATACAAAACGGGTTCTGAGGAGCTGGTGTAATCTAATATCCCTACAATAAACTCGGTAGGTAAATATTGGTGAGTTGCATAGGGGAGGGACGCCATTTGTGGTGTGGGGTCCACTCCTCCACGTCGGAGGACACCCGTCCAGCCCCATCACCTGTACAACAAGTGCCCAATCGATCGCGACGCGTGTCCCCCACATGGCATATTCGCTTTTTAGGGTTTTAGGGTAATCTAGGGTTTTCATTTCCACCTTTTGTCGAGGCTTGTCTGGCACCCCGTGCATTCTTGCTTGGGGCCAGTGCATGGGAATTCCGCCACCCCAGTACTGGTCCGTCGGGGTTCCACTGTGCGTAGGCTGGTTTCAAAGGTGGCTCTACGGTTTCTGCTTGGTTGTACACTGTGGTTCGACAACAGAGTTTATATGAACCCTTACCTACTCACGGTGCACTACTCGCTTTGTTCGGTGGGATGCCAGTTGTGATGCAGCCTGCTTTGCGTTTTGGGCGGTGATATTTGTCTTCCGCTTCGGTGGGTTTTCATTTGTGTTTGGTGGGATGCCAGTTTTGTGCGGCTAGATCTGCGTTTGGCAACTGTGGGTTCGTCGGATGTGCTTGGTGACTATGGGTTTTTTCTGCGGAGGTTGGCAACTGTCGGTTCGTTCTGCAGAGGTTGGCGACTGTGGGTTCATTCTATGGAGGTTGGCGACTGTTGGTTCGAGGTGGTTGACGCTGGCGAGTTCGACGAGCCTCCACGATGGTCATCATGAAACTGGTAGGGTTTTAACCTACCAGCAACTGCATAGTGTTTTTCAACACTCTCCATCTCCTCGCGGATGATTTTGTTATGCCTTTGTCATTATTCGTTATTCTGTTGCGGCTTGTGATTGTCTGGCAGTGTTGTAATTTCGGTTTGGGTTTGTCTGCCTGCCCCATTTTTTGGGTTTATGGTGGTTGCTTCGGGCACAGATTTGTCTGCCTGCAACGAAATATGGTGGGTTTTGTTGTGATTTTATTGTCTGGTTAATTCTTTTTAATGGTGGCTTATTATAAAACATGGTGGATTTTTTTAATGGTTTTTAATGGTGGCTTTTACTGTCTGGTTAATGGTTTTTAATGGAGGCTTAATGGTTATGATGGTGGCTTGTTTTTAATGGCGGCTTAATGGTTATGATGGTGGCTTGTTTTTAATGGTTATGATGGTAGCCCCGGCAGTGTGTATGCCTGCCAGCATTGGTGTAAACATTTTTTAGGTCCGTCGATGGATATGGGTGTGTCTTTGGTTCATGTTATGGTTCTATCTGCTCTGTGATGCTTCCACCTGTTAAAATATACAGTTGTTAAAATACTTTTCTATTAGGGTTATGGGGTTTAGGGTTATAGTTGTTAAAATGCAGTTGTTACTTTGTTTTTAATGTAGCTTACATTTGATATTGGCCTGTAAGTGCTACGATGGGTTATGGGGTTATGCCTCAATCCATTTTTTAAATGCATCTTGCTGCTGGGGTTATGAAGCTGCAAAATAAGTAAACGTGGTGATTTATATTCTAGTTTGAAGCTACAAAATAAGTAAATGTGGCTACATTGTCATGGTGTTTTATGACAAATAGGAAATTTGGAGAGGCCCCTCATTTTGTGTGAATGTTTGTCAATGTTTCCCTAATTGCTTTGGAATCGTATGTATTGTACTGATGCAGAAACTTTAACATAGTTTAAGCATTTTAAGTGGATTCAAGCATAACCCCACAACCCATCGTAGCATTTTAAGTGGATTTAAGCATTTACTTTGTCACAGTTTAAGCATGTTCATATGTTTATGGATTTCAGTTTAAGTGGCAGTTTAAGCATTTGATACAATTGATTGATTGAATTTTAATCAGTATTAATTATGGATTTGAGTTTAAGTGCAAATTATATATGGCACTTATCTGTGTTGTTTGGTTGGGTTTAAGTGCAAATTATATATGGTACTTAATTAATGGGTTTTAGTTTATGTGGAAATTATATATGGTTTTATTTTAAGTGGAAATTTTGTATGGTTTGAGTTAAAGTGGAAATTAGTGAATTAAAAAAAAGGAGGTCAGCACTCAATTTGTGACAGTTATATAGTAAAATTAGGTGATCAAGACTAACACTTTGCAACAAACGAAAAATACAAGTGAGAGAGATACCATACATACCAATTTCTGTTTTTTTTTTACAGTGAGTATGTTATGGTTACCTTTCTTAGGAGATTGTGCTGTTAGCTTTGTAAAAAGAGGGCAGAAAGCAAATTGTGACCTAAAACAGTAAACCTAGGTGATTTTGTAGCTCATGCCCAATGAGATAAATACTCAAGACTTGACTCGAGTCTCATTACACAACCCAAGATCTAAATAGGAACACATACAAGGGCTAGGTAAATGGATGCCTATTGCTATCCATGGAGTTAGAGGGATATGATGGATTTTCCATTAATGCAATAATCAAGATTAATTACAACTTTGACATAGGAATAGTCAACATTCATGGAATGGAAACAAACATAAAGAAATAAACCATGTTCATTTATAATAAAAGAACTGCACTTCATATTAATAGTACTAAAATACAAATACAATAACTTTGTTTGAAGTAGATGTCAAAACACTGCATCTGTTTGAAGTAGATGTCAAAACACTGCATTTGTTTGAAGTATATGTCAAAAAATTGCCTCTATTTGAAGTAGTTATCAAAACAATGGCTCTGTTTGTAAAGGTGCCATGGTGCCATTTCAACGAAGGTGCCTAGGATTTAGGTTATATCAAGCCCTCATCATGCTTGATTGGGGTTGCACAAAAATAAAATGTCTTGAACACAAAATACCATTTGGTTGGCCTATGCACCAGATATCCTATTCTTCAATATGTTCGTCACCTCCCCCATCATTTCTTGTATGGTTTCCAGCTTGAGACAAGTAGGGTGACCTTACTGAGCATGTTTGATTAGGAAGGGTGGGGTTGGTGGAAACAGATCCAGGCCAATTTAGTCCTTGCAACCAAGGATGAATTGAATAGCCATAGGCAGGACTTGTGCTTGGGACCCCTGGAATATTTGTTGGTGTTGGATAAGATAACATAGAATGGGACCCTGTAGTAGTAGGAATAGAGGTGGTGTGTAAAATTGCATGATTATAGCGGGGTATCTGAATGTTAATAAGATCCTGGTAAAATCGTGCACTGCTTGCAAACACTTCTAATGATCCTTCCATCATGTTACTTTCACTAGTTGTTCTTGGAGTATCAGCCATCACATTCATTTCCTCCATTTCTCTTGCATAATTTGGGTTCATCTATTGCACCTTCCTTGCTTCCTTTGCTTTCCTTTCCAATTGCTTCTGGTGTTCTTTTTCTTGTCGATTAGCCTCTCTTGCAATCCTTTCCTATGCCCGTTGTCTAGCTACAATCATCCTTGCTTCCTACTTTTCCTTTGCAAGATCTTTCTTCCTTTGTTTTAATTCCTGCAAATCATGTTTCTTTTGTTCAGATTCAACCAAGAGGCTTATGTACTCTTCTGAAGTGAGTAGTTGTGAACTCCAGCCCAATCGGAGAATGTCTGTATTTCCTTGCCTTCCTTGCGTTGACACTCTCTCCATTGGAAACTTTAGGAATTGGCCAAGCCTTGGTGTGTTCCCTAGCAATGGTTCTTCTGAAATGAGAGGTTCTTTTGTTGTAGTATATTATTCAGCTGCATTCTGGTTGTCCATGTTAGGTTCTTCTATCAACCCACCATCAACATAAAAATGGACAATCTCAGGTGGCTGCGAAGGCATGTTCATGCTTTCATCATTGGTGAATCACCAATGTGTCTGTTCATATTCATCATGGCCTCTACCATCCACGATGGTTGGGATACTTGGGTTGGCACTGTCAATGTGTTGTTGTTGCTTCCTAGACTGCGACAACCATCGACAACATCTATATGTGCCACAGAATCCACTTGTGTGCCAGCTGGACCACCTTGCCCCATGTTATCTTCCATTGCTTCATCATCGAATTGTGTAATGCAGGCCTGTTCATCATTATTAGAAGCACCAACTCCTTGGTAGTTTCCTTGAGAAAGGGACATGATGTTGTCCACAGCATCTGCCTCTTGTTTCCCATCCAATTGCTCTTCGACATCCTCACTATCTTTGCCAGACATAGCTTCTTGTTCATCCACATGAAATGCTTGGCTACACCCGGTGTCATGCATAAGAGCATCACAATTCAATGGCCAGATACATGTTCGCCTAAAGCCATCCTTGATATTGGAGGATGTGAGAGCCCTTTTGAAATCCTTGCTTGCAAGCTCAACTAACTCAAACCTCTTTACCTATACCCCAGGGTTCTTAGCCATCCATGCAGCATGTTCCGACTTGAAATAAGCCTTGAAAGGCCCAAACACACTCACATCCAGGGGCTGCAACCTGTGAATGGTGTGAGGAGGAAGTGTTAACAAGTCAATGCCCAACCTGTTTTCCTCCTCGATGGTTTGCACAGCAATGTGGCTGCCATGGCCATCTAAAACCAACAGGTGTCTGTTCTCATGGGAGACACCACCTGGTACGGATGCTGCAAAGTGGCAAAGCCAATTAAGGAAAAGTTCTTTAGTCATCCATGCATGGGGATGTGCAGCCATGCACGCCCCAGGTTCACAGTTTTGGATATAGTTTTGTAGCCTAGTTTTTCCCTTGAACAAATAAAACCCCGGGATTTCCATACCAATTGCATTCACACATGATAGAATGGTTATCCACTCCCTACTCTTGGGAAGAATCTTTGGCACATTCCTGCTCCCTCTCTTTACAATTACCTACATGCCACTATTCCTTCCTTCCTATAACCCTGTCTCGTCGCAGTTCCAAATATGGTATGGAGCATAAGAGTGTTTATCATATGTAGAAGAAAGAGTGTCATAGAACTTGGACACAACCATGGGGCGTAGATTCAACGCCCTGTCTCTGTCCAAGCCCTCTGCAGTTCGTAGCACTAGCTCTGGATGCCTTTTTTTGAAACCAGCCCACCAAGACTTACCTGGAAACCCATCTTTGAATGGGTTTGGCCTCCCCTGACAGATTTGAGCAACAATTGATTTCAATTGTATCAACTCTAGCCCATGTCCCAATTCGGCCATCTCCTTACACCACGCCACTACCTCCTCCTCCTCCTATGCAGTCATGACTGTAAGAGGACCTCTCCTCTTGGTATGGGTCAAGCCATTTATCCAGTAATGGATTGACGTGAGTGCAATCCAATATTTTTTGGTAGCTGCTCTAACTGAAAAACCCCTTGAATTCGACATCGTCAATTGCAGTCAGCATGTCTTCTTTTGTCCATCCTCTAATTGCACTAAATTTCTTCGTTGAAATGGAACCTTGCACTGTGGAATATGATGGCAATATGGGCGATGTTGGAACTGTGGGTGGTGATGGCTCTGTCGTTGATGGTGGAACCACACCACCTACCTCTTCCATAGGACCATTCTCAGAATTTGTTGTAGCAATGTTGTCATTTGAAACATGGGCCCTTTCCTCATCCGATGATGTGCATTGTAGCTGGGTACTCCGCTTCCTTGTGTTCCTTATACGACGTGCAATATTGACTCTTAGCATGGCTATGAGAATCTGCACAATTAGAAATAAGCATAAGTGTTGTGTTTATGGATGGAATTACAAAATAATCCACAGAATAGCTCATGTTTTAGGTTTCACTACTAAACAAGAATGAAATTCTTTCACTTATCTGGGGATTCCATTTTTTTAGGGAAGCATGTTTTGAAAGATTGGAGAAATGTGATTGATAAAATCAAAAAAAGATCGAATATTGAGGAACACAGTGGTTGAATCTGGTATGGAGTTTGGTGTTTATTAAATCCATGTTAAATTCTTTGGCTATCTACCAAAACTCTATTTTGCTGGCCCCATTAGGTATCTCTAACCATATTGATCAACTTCAGTGTAAATTCCTATGGCAAGGGGAGGAAATAATCAGAAAACATATCATTTGATTAGTTGGAAACGAGTGATAGCACCTATTAACAAGGGAGGTTTGGAAATCATAGATACAACATTTTAAATAAGGATTTGGGGGCTTAAATCATGGGAGAATGAGAGAATGCTTGGTGGAAAGAAGCAATAAATAAGTAATATAATGGATCTACAGGAACAAGGATCATGGACCAACAATTTGATAAGCTTCCTTGCACTAATATGAAATTTGTGTAAAAGTTCAAATTGGGAAAAAGGATTTTAGTTCTTATCAGCATTTAGCTTTGCTTCAAATTAGATGAGAGTTGAAAACCTCACTTTGCTTTTGGATATGATTGAACGTGTTTTTAAATAGTTCAATCTGGGCTCTTTTCAACAAAGTCTTGAAGCTGCGACGGTGTTGAGTAATGAAAAAGCTGCGGACTAGTTTCTGTGATCCTGATGGCAAATTAGGTTAAAAGTCTTGACAACAACTGGCACCGTTCAACCTCAACTATTCGACTTAATCTTCTGAGATCTGAGTTGGCAATTTGATGACTGGAGTAAATTTTCCCACTAAAATTTGGCAGAAAAACCTTCCACGATCTCCTTTCCTAGCGCATAGGTGAAACTGCCAGCCATTTCGTATCTACATGATCCTTCAAGTTTAATGTTACACCGGCTTACTTTATCGATGCTTCCAATGCGTTAATTCTTCTTTGCTGACGTGCAAAACATTTCAATTAAAATTCCAAATCTTACCATAAAGTTAATTCAATGAAATTAATCCTCCATGTGATTAATAGCAAAGCATAGAACCTTCCATATAGAAATTTTTAACGAGCTGAACCAATTACCAACTCATTTTAAGAGGCCCGTGGCTCCTTGGGATCAATTAATCAATATGCTTAATGGTGTAGAATCTATTAAAATCCGAGTATTCCTATATGTATTGTTAAACATATCAAATTAAAACTCAATTTTAATTAGGGAAATTTTTAGGGGTGAAATTTCATCAATTGGTTATTTTTTGGGTTTTTTTTTTTAAATAAATTTTTTATTTGGTTATTTTTAGTCTTTAATATCGCCTCTATATACATAGAATATTTCTTTTATTATAATAACAGCCAAAATTTTGCTATTTTTAGTAATAAATTGTATGTTTCATATTTAATATTCTCCTACCTATCTATATATATGTTTTTTTCAATCCAAAATAATCGCTTAGAATACTACACTTAAGTAAACTATTAAAATCCTTAAAAAAAACCCTAATTTCAACTACCTTCCAAAATAGACATGATATCTTAATCTATAAAAAAAAACCATTATTCATTAAAAATCCTTTTGATTGTTGTTAAAACCACCATTGTCAAATATATACTACTTCTAAAAAGCTTTTAATAAAATATTCATAAAACAATTATAAAGTTTTAATCATAAAGTAGCTTTAATAATGTTATCAAAAGAATTTTTACGAAAAAATTTGTGATTTGGAAAATAAAAGATAACTTAATTAAGTTTGCAATATATATCATGTTAATAAATTTAAAATAAAGGTGGTATCATGTCAAAAGAGTTTGATTAATATTTTATGCAACAAAATAAAATTATAATTAAAAGATTAAATTTATGAAGTTTGTCAAATATTAATTAAAAATATATCTTTAAATCATTTTTTAGTTAATATTTTAATAAAATTCTTTAAATATTAATTAAAAAGACATCTTTAAATCATTTTTTATTTGACACTTTAATTAATTTAATATGCCTAACATGATATATAATACTATTTTTTTTATAATCATGTGAAATTTGGCCTTCTAATTGCTTTGTTAAATTAAATAAAGAAAAGATTAGTATTAATTGATCTACCTTGCATTAAATAAGAGACAACCAACTTGCCAACCAACTTGCCTTAATCTTTTAAACTATATGCTTTAAAAACATAGATCAAGTTTAATGAATAAGCTTCAATTATTAAATTTGCCCAAAACTCAATTGATAAAGTGTAGGCCAAAAAGAAAAGCAAAAATGTCTAAAGAACATTCTAACTCAAATTAAGCAATTTCCATGATGCAATCAACTTAGATAAGTTTGACTAAGAGCATGCAAACAATGTGGATCACTAAGAAATCCAAAAGACCAACATGACATAGATTGACGGAATCATCGAAACCTCTTTGCAAACCGGAATCATAGTTTGACTAAGAGCATGCAAACAATGTGGATCACTAAGAAAGCCAAAAGACCAACATGACATAGATTGACGGAATCATCGAAACCTCGTCGTATCAAAACCAAGCCAAAGAACAAGCAGTGCAAAGAAAGAATGATCAAGCAAAGAAAGCCATGAAGTCAAACATGAGAAAATGAAAATAAACCAAAAGTAAGTATTTACAAAATTCTAATGGGGGGCCCTTTGATTTTATACAATCAAACGAGATGTTATTGAGTGGCCAACAAATACCAAGACTCTCAAGCTAACTATTCGAGCATAAACTAACATTAATAATGAAAGGAATAAAAAATCATTTTACACATATATTTAATTATGCATAATAAGATTAATCACATAAAACAAATACTTACTTTGAATAATTTACTTGGTGATTGAATGTGCACCTACATCTTTCCACCAATCATAGGCACTCTATCCAACCTATATTCTTTCAGCTAAGAGGCCAACCCTGAGCTAAGCAATATATCCACTTGGACGGAAAGATAAATAAAAATCTTACTCAAGGATTTCTCAATATGATATGAATAGTAAACTCACCACCAATCCCCATAAACAATGTAAGGAGCTCCAGTAAACAACAAACTCAACCTTCAGCAATAGGTATTTCTTTCAATAATAAACTTGGTTCTAGGTTTATCAATTTATCTTTAAAATATTTAAGTACAAATTTTTATAAGCAAATGAAGGGCTTGGTCCTTCATATCCATAACATAAAACTCATTATTTAAATAAATATTGGCTTCTTGCCAATACAACATAGAGATGGGTCTCTTTGCTTTCAAACCATACAACTAAGGTAATGAGCTCTTATACTTTCAATAATCATACCAGAAAACAATGTATTTATCTAAGGAGAAGGAAATGATGGTTTTGGATCTAACCTTTTCGAGAGGTTGTCTTCTTGCACTACAAAAGTAATAAAAACTTATCCAAAGAGTAGGGTCAGTTTCCATCTGTATAGAAATAAGGAACAATCACCATATACACAAAAGCAAATCATAAATAGAAATTCTTGACTCATTCTCTCTACAAAATACAGAAAATATAAAGGAACTGAACACACAGAAGAACTCTATACCTCTATGTAAAGAGTTCTTGTCTCCTTGGAGAACTCAATGCAAAAACTGTGACAAATACCAAGATCTTTCCCAACAAAGCTCTAAAAAGAAGGTCGCCCTCTATTTGATTATAGGACAACTTATAAGGATATAGTCGGTTTTTTATACAGTAACCGTGTCCCAACAAGACATAGAAGCTAGCAATAAGGGGTTGATTCTTTATTGAATTCACCTACCATCTTCATACCCCACAATACAATAGTAAGGGGATTGAAAATGAGATCGCCTAGCAACGTATGTATAGTAATACAAAAATAAGGGAGAGTCGGTTTCTTAAAAAAGATCGCCCTACTGTTTCTTCTCAAAAGTTATTATATAATGGCAAGCACAAAGGGTCAACACATTTTTGCACAGGTTTAAAACAATTGTTTTAAAGATTGATAGGGTTCGTTCTCTCTATTGGAGAGTTTGTTTTAAAGATTGATAGGGTCGGTTCTCTTTATGGGAGAGTCTGCCCTTTTCTCTGTACAAGTTCAAACAATTATCAAAATATTGTTGGGGTTGGTTCTCTCTATGGGAAAGTTTTCCCCTCCTCTTTGTACAAGTTTAATAACGCAAAGATGGATTAAAGATGAGTCGGCTCTTTACCATGAGGTTTTTCTTTACTTTGCACAATCAACATTATAGGACACATAAAAGGATTGTAGTGTTGGCTCTATTATCATGAGATTACTTTCTCATTCTTAAGTCAAGGTTAAACTAAGAACAATTATATTTTTAAATGTGGTTGATATTCACCAATGACATATATATCAACTATGGGCATACATTTAAATATAGTTGATATATGACGATCTACAAATATCAACCATATTTAAAAACGTGATTATTACTAGTTGACGACGAACAAAAAAAAATATAGATAGTGAATTAATGTTATTTAATTATAATTATTATTATTATTAAATAATAATATTTATTAATATTAATAAATAATATATGTTAATATTGTTAAATAATATTAATAATAAGAATTCAACATTAATAAATGGAGGCTTTCAGGAGAATGGACCTTCGTGAAGAGCCCACTCTTATCTTCTCCACGTGCACCTTCTATCGAGAACCCCCTCCCCGATTCACAACCCACGATCAGCATTCATTTTCATGCAATAACGTTAAAAGGGATCCCTTCTCTCTTCAGAGTGGTCGTGCTTTCTTAATGTCAAAAACCTAACCATTTGGCTTAATAATCCTTTATTTCTTTTAATAGTGATTCGTTTAAATATTCACTTCCTCCTATTTATGTTACACCAACATACCTATAATGGTTTATTTGATCACCACTTATGGTATAATCGATAAAACCCCAATGGGTTATAATATAATTGTTTATTATACATAGCTTTCACATATTTTATATGATTATATTCTTATATATATATATAATTAATACAAATTGGTAAGAGTTTTTATATATAAAAAGAGAGGAGAAACGGAGTTACATAGTGTTAGAGCAGGCTTGTTCTCCGATAATGGAGAACTGCCATGACTCTATATTCATCTTTGACAGTACTACGACTTTCTTGACAAAAATTACCCCTAGGAGAGCTATATATGTGAATAAACTTCCCTAAAAACTGTAGACATAAACTTATACATTTTGAAGACATCTTTGGAATGAGAGCCAAATCGACATTTGCAAGATACAATGCTCCAAAAAACAGAGAAATTACACAACCTAACCAAAAAGAAGGTCCCAAAAAAACCTAAGGTGTCACCGAACTTGCATGCTAATGATGGACCTCTGCTTCATTGCCTCCAGCTATGCCGCCATGGTTCTTTAGTTCCTGCTTCAGGTCCATTATCTTGGTTCACATACAGTTGACCTTTCCCTCTACTATTCTGGCATTGCAGTGAACCGCCCTGATTTTGGCATCCAAGTTAATCGAATAGGGGCATCCATTTTCCAGGACAACGGCAAGGCTATCCACCTTCTCATTGAGCTTGATGTTGCTTTCACGGGCCTCCAAATGAGCTACCTGCTCCAAGGTTATCATATGTTGTAGGGCCTTTTTTAATTCATGATTCTCATTTCTCAGCATGCGGAATTTAGCATCCAGAATTTCCAAATCTTCCTTGACCGCTTTGTGGGTACCAGCATTGTCCTGCTTTTCACCAGAACAACCACCAACGAATAAAGAATCCTGAGACTAACCCCCATCCACCTGCTCGTTGCGCTGCATGCAAGATCTGCCTCCCTGACCCCCAAGCATCGAGGGGAATCTCTTCCTAAAATCCGATAATGCAATGCCTCCATGACGAGGGATAGTCTTCTTGTAGACGAGACAGTTGGAGGTAGTACTAAAATCTTCCATCTTCGCAGACTCTATCAAGCAACAATGTTGCTTCATGACACCCTTCCTTAAATAATCTCAAGCCTCAAGTTCCTCTCATTTTAAATGTTTGCATGTCACCCATGTGGAGGCCATGTTATTCATACGAGCAACCGTCCCTCTTTTCGAGACTCCAATGAGGGTTTAGGACTATGGGATACAATTCAAAATCGAGCATGTGTTGCAAATCATGAATTTGGTTAAGAATGAGAGTAGTATTTTCATGACTCCATCCCGAGAGTGGTCGATTCTCAAGTGCTTAAACCATGTTAATTTTTTCCCAGAGGTAGGGATTAGAGGAGTCAAGGGATCCAAACCTTGTCTTTCACCTTATGATTGTTGACAAGAACTCCACGGTCGAGTCTTAATCCATTGTTCGCCATCACATCTGCCTCTTGGTTATTGGATCTCAGAATGTGGAGGAAATTTATTGTTTTGAATTCGCTAACAAGACACTTAAGAAGACTGTGGACTTTAGACGCACGACTCTTTCTGTTAATGACCATATTCCTAGCGTCCCTGATAACCAACATTGAATCACCACATACAACTAAATCTATGAGGCCTTCCTCCCTTACAATATCTAGACCTTTTGTTAGAGCTAACCATTCTACACTCTTGTTTGACCTTCTTCCGATTCCCCAAGCATAATCTTTCGTCTTGTTTCCGCTAGAGTCGAAGAAGACTCCACCCGCACCTGCCAGCCCAGTATATTCTTAAATATATATTAATAATAAGACTTATATTATAATATGTTTATACATTTACACCATGTACGTTATATAAGTGCTTATATCACCCTTTAGAATGGAACTTAACCTCCATTAAATATCTTTAAAAAACCCTTAAATTCTAACTCTAAAATATAAAAAAAATTCCTTTTCAAAAGATTAGATAGGGGAGCATCATTTACGATGATCATTCTAGGTTGGATTATGTTTGAGCATGAGTTTATCAACTATATCTATAGTTGATTATTTTATTTACAAAACATATAATACACATCACTGTATTAAATATTATAATATATTAATATGGAATATAATTTATATTTATTAATGGCTTCTCTCTATTAAAAACTCTAGGTATACCTCTCTTGCATCCCCTTGCCTAAGCTGAGATAATTATTCATAATAATTTAATAATTATGTACACATAATAATAAAACTTAGGTGTTTCATATTAATGAGCATTTAATTTCATTTTAAGCTTATGTTATAGGCTTGCTTATGCCTGCAGTCTTACAATACTCCATTTGCTTCCCTGCGCGAATGATTCTAATGCTCACAGGTTAAAATTAAGACTCATAGGCATACCTACTGACTTGGGGTAATGAGTGAGTTTTCTCAACTCGCCTCTTTTCTGCATCCCAAGGTACCATGATGATACCCAGTCATCATTAGGATTCTCATGACTTCACAAGCCTTAAAATCCCCACCCTAATGGATATTGTTGCTCATCTTTTTAGTTGTGTTGCACATTCATCCCCCTAAATCTATTTTCATTATTTCATCACTGCATTTTACATCATACACATAAAATCACCATGCTTTTAACTAGCGCATGGCTCCATCACAAAATCACAATGATGTCTAATGCTACAATGCTTACTGGTGGGGCCTTTGCCTTGAGATCCCCGCCATGAACTAGTACATACACATATTTACATCGCATGTATTCAATTACAATATTAGGGGTTAAGGATGATGGATAGTACAATATATTCCAAAAAGGGTAGGTGATAGGGGACAACCTTGCTTGACTAATATATTACAATTAATTTCCTTCTTACCAACCTTCAAAATCCATAAACTTTGTAATAACCTTCTCATACAACCTTATTACAACAACTCTCAACTCAAAATGGAATTTTATCTCTAATATATTCTAAAGGTCGGTTATATGCACTATGTCAAATCCTTTGCTAAAGTCAACAAAGAAACACATAAGGTTGATTTTATTATTTTAACACTCCTTAGCAATGGTCCTAAGTGTAGCAAGGTGGTACATAGTTGAATGATCTAGCTCCTAAATCCTACCTACCCTTTAGCTCATTTCCTCTAACTTTCTACCACATGTTATCTTCTTTTCTAGAGTGAATCCATATAACTTGGTTAAAATGATCCAATAATTAGATGGATTGTTTTTATATTTGCTATTAAAAATAGGACCAACTAAGCTTTATGTTTAGGTTTGAGAGAAACCTTACCTAACTTCTAAATCGAAAATCTTGTGCTTGTAAAGATGAGGATATACCCACACATTTTTTAAATTTCTTCTTGGCAACCTTCATTGCCCTTAGATTTCCCTTTTGTGAGTTGCTTAACTTCAAACTCTGCATCTTATAAAGAGAAAACTTCATTTGAAGAAAGGACTTGAATATTGCTCCATCCCTGAGAAGAGAAACATATTATTTAATTTAATGTTACAACTTAAACCTCCATAATTTCATATTTCAAATTATTAAAAGTAAATTTTTTAAAGATAACCTCTATTTTTACAATATTTTTTATTTTCCCAACAAAATATATTTTAAACAAAACTTCACATTTTCCCTCCTTTTAAAAACATCTAACCCTAACTTCTTTTTGTTACCATCATAATTTTTCTCCACAAAATATATTTGGAAGAAAATTCCACATTCCCCTTCCTTTAGAAACATATAACCATGATCTCTTCCTTCTTATTTATATCTATTATCTGATCAAAGTAACCAAATTTGATCGCACATCATGGCCAAGCAAAAATCATTTATTAAATTATTTTTTATAAAACATCAAAATTAATCATTAAATATGTTCTTCGAACATGTTACTACTTTTTGTCAAATATAAATAATAGATATATTATTGTGAAATTTAAATTTGGAAATGTTGAAACCATATAACATTAAAAGTATACAATTTTCATAAATAATATATGTGATTCTAAGATTTCTAACCAAACTATAAACAAAATAAAATTGAAAATATACTGGAAAAATATTAAAAACTTAAAATATTTAAAATACACTATTATTTAATTTAATATAAATTTATATTAAAATAAGTGAGTGTTAATTATAATAAATAGATATGATTAGGATTTAAGGTGGTCCATAAAGTTTATATCAATATTCATTTGTGATTGACATGTGATTGACATTATAGTTAAAAATTATGATTTTTAATCATAAATTATTGATTCTTTTAACTCAATATAAAAGAGATGTTATTTAACAATTTATTTTTATTCATTTTAAATATAAATTTATTTAGGAATTTTTTTTAAGAAAATAAAATAAATCTATTTATTAACTATCTATAAAGAATCAAATTTCTTAAAAACTGTACATTACATATTATGCATATGTACATCAATATCATTTTAATTAAAAAATAATAATTTTTTTCATCATCTTTCCAATTAATTTATAAATATCTTTGTGATATTCTTTATTTATTTATTTATATTATTCCTTTGTCAAGGCAAGGATATACTTTCCATTGGAAAATCAATCCTTTTTTACTTGCTATTACTTTTTAATTTTTGTATTTTTTTTAATAATGTTTTATTATGTTTTCACAAAATAATTTATTAAACTGATTTTTTTGAAAATTGAAAATATATATTTTATTTTCTGAAAAATGAAAATATATTTTTTCTATTAGTGAAGTACCTTTGGGATTTGACATAAATCCATGCCGGAGGAATTAAATTTTAAAAAACTAAAATTAATTTAAAATTCAAAAATTTTACATCTATCCAAAACTACTGAATTTTAATTTAAAACTAATTTAAAATTCAAAATTCAAAACTTTTACACCTGTCCAAAACTACTGATCATCCTCAGCCTGAAAATCATTACATTGGCTAGTGGACTATCTAACTCCAGCTGCTGCACAAAATTGGGAGCCGGAATTAAGTGCGGCGCATGAATCACGAGTAGTAATTTTCTCATAATCTTCGATGATACTAATCAGCTGCAATATTTGGATAGGAATGACAAACGTTCCATCCCCTTATTCCAGAAGATGCAGCTGTGAACGACGAGTAATCAATCGTTATTTCATTTTCATCAACTAACAGATCGCCATGATTCTCAAATTCTTTTACCAATAACTGGTTGCTGTCGATAAAATCAGTAGGGACGGTGGAGGCAGTAGAGTAATCAACAGAGGCAGGCATTTCATGAGGTGTTTGGCGCTGATGGGTATGGGTAGAAGTAGCATCGATCCACACATGAAAATATGAAATCAGCTCGTTGGTGTCTGGATCAGTTGAAACCTTGGCATTTTGATCCTATACTTGTCTGTTTTCTAATTCTAATACTTTAGGAACACACAACCGATTTTCTCCAGGTGGTCATTACTTTGAAGGTGTTATTAGGTGGCTGGTATCCTTCAGACATGATCTCCAAGTAGGGCTGGGCAGAATGAGACGACCTAAAAGTATCATAAGCAGACACAGAATTGGCATTGTTATTGGAGATCATAAGATTGGCTTGAGAGGGAATATTAGATTCTGCGTTGCCATTGGAGATGGAGGAGATGAGAGGCGGTCTTGTTTCAACAGGAGCATCTTCTTGATCGAAGAATTCCAGTAATTCTTGATTTCATTGTAAGTGCATCCCGGCATATGTCCGGCAATCTGAGACCACCTGCGTATCATCCTGGTGGACATTAATCAACAGAGGGATCAATGAACAGGGAATGAAATGTGATTAATATTTACAGAAAAAGAAATTAGAGTCGAGATGAGGCGCAACAATGGAAAAAAACAGAAACCTGTTGCCGAGAATGGATTGTAGGGGTATGATGAATCGCTCTTTTTGGCATGAAAATGCACCACATTTAAGGTCAGGGCGTAAGTAGTTCATCCATCTCAGCCTACAGCTCTTTCCACATCTCTACAGACCTATAAGAATTTATGTGCATTCAACTGCATAAGGCTCATTATATCTGCATTGGAGTTGAGGCAGGCTGCCACATTGAATTGAATTGAGTACAAGATTGAAATTACCGTAACGTGGGTGCTTACCAGCCTGCTTGGAGATAGAGGTCCAGGAGTCCTCCAGGTCGTTTAATATGATGTAGTTGGCGAGTTTGTTATCTTCTTCGGGTGACCAGAGACCTTTTCTTAGTTTCGTTTCTAACTGAGTTGACAGAACACCTTCTCCTACGCGTCTGCACCTCATTTTTGACACTGGAATTGCTCTTCCCCCAGTGAGTTGGCTCTGTTGGATGGCCAAAGCAGTGCTCGGCCAGCAAGATATCAAAACTCAAACGCAAACAAGACTGGGAGAATAACACGAGATTCCTTTTGAAGAATCATACACAGACAAGACTCGGAGAAAATCACGGGATTCCTTCTTAACATTCTTTAATGATTATCATGCGGCCCTGATTTAATGATTAAAATTCAAAACATTTATATAAAGCAATTAACCAATAAGGAATTCATCGTATTCCCCGGTGAAGATGTTGAAGGGCTTACCTTTTCTACCAACGGTCATCAAGCTCTTATTTCGGCCAGGGAACATTGCGGCCATCTGAAAGAACGTAACACTACCAAGCAGCACCAGCTGAAAATCGCAATCCTTCTGAGTTCGTTCACCATGGCAAAAGTTGTATTTAAAAACTCTTCTTAAACAGTAATTGAAACAATTTAGATAGGCTAATAGCTGCTTCTTCAATTTGATCAATCATAATGGGACTAAAATCTGAATCATTGGAACAAGATGGAATAGCAAAAGGAGAAAGGTCGTTTAAGATGAAACTCACAACTGGTAACACTTCAGATAGCTAATAACTGCTGCTTTTCTTATATGGACATTTACAATGAATAATAAAATAATATTACAATTCAAACCATTATTGCATGCTGCAAAACTAATCGAAAAAAGAAAAAGAAGCAGGCAATAAACTTTCTAACAATCACCTTGAAACATGCAATGAAGAAGCAACAACATGAGCATCATATTTATCCATTGACGATGACGCGACTTCCTCTGTCCATATCAATTAGCAAATTAGATTGCAATTCCGTGCACAGACGAATGAACAAGCCAAGCCCGCGGTGGGTAGGAGGATTGGCTCACTTGGGCTTAGTTTTCATCAATTCATTTGATCGATTCAGTGATCAAAGAGTTGGTCGTAGTTAGAACTAGCAGAAGGTCCGATTGACACACGACTGCATCAAATACTAACATTGACGTAATGGCAATTTCAAAAGATTTTACCAAAAAACCTTCATTTTTGCGTTCATATACATCAACATGATGTTTGAAGAGATCTACATTTTCAAGCCAATTCAAGCCTTCAAACCATTTGAATTACAAAACACAACTCTACAATTGGATATTTTTATACAAAACCCAAAGATTATAATAAAGACCACTACCTCCAACGCAGAGAAAGTAAGCAAATGTTCTCCAATGGTAGAATGGATGAAATTGATAGGTTGTATGCATTCCTTTTCCAGTTCTCGATCACGATCAGCTTCGTGTTCATGTTTAAATCAACCAACATTTGCCATATGAAACTGACATTTGTCTGATAAGTTTTTTCAGTAAAGCAGTTATCCTCCAAAGCATTTTTAATACACATGTAATTATATTAATACACATTTAATTATATTATCATCATAATCGAGCCAACTCTTAAAGATAACAAATGCAGCTTTATTATAAATATGGAGAAATACAATCCATTTATTTATTATAGATGACTACATATGGTAGTAATTAAAAATGTAAATTCATTTATATACTTCGCCATCACCATTCAATATACAATTTTCATTACAAAATGACTTCACAATATAAAGATTAATAATTACCCCATATGACTATATATAAATATATAAAAGTCATTTATATAAACCCAATTTCAACATGCACATGCTATTACAAAACAAGCCAATGCTATTACAAAACAAGCCAATAGTTGCAATGCAGCTAAGTCGCTTGGGAGGGATGATGAAAGTCAAAGCTAAGTGGCAAGCCAATGGGAGGATTTGTGGCAAAAGGACAAGCTAGAGAGAGTCACCTAGTATGCCTAGAGTTTCATTCCTTCATATAATTTTATAAATTATTTGCAATTTTGATTAATTATTATTGAACTTTACAATGCCTCCAATCCTTCATAAATATTGGGTTACCATGACTATATGCAGTTTATGTTTATGTTGTAGATGTAACACATCGGTGCATTTATAATGTTTTGTAAAATTTGTTATATTTTATTTTGTTATTTAATGTGGAGAGGAGATTTTATAAGTCCCAAGGTACTTTACAATGCATATTATTAAAAAAAGCAAGGCCATTGAATTAATGTTTTCGATAAAATAACGGAGGCGTGCACAAATACCATATTCTTTAGCATGTCGATGAAATAATGCTTTCGGATAACATAGCGGAAGTAGAAGACTTAATCCATTGATATCTTATTCTTTAACATGCCAATCAGATACAATAATGCACCTTGTAATCGACAGCTTAATCTTTAACTTGCGATGTAAAACAAAAATGGTTTTGTTTCTTAATCTTTAGTATATCGATACAAATGTGTTACTTGATCTTTAGCTTTCGTCGTCTTGGTGGCTTAATGTTTAGCTTTCCATGCTTTTATAACATTGACATTCACAGGGAATTAGCTGCATTGCAGCTTTGACTCTTGTTAATATTGACATCTTTTAATTTATGCAAATTTAACTTTCACTTAACTTTTATTAAAGTAATTTTTATTTTTATTTATGCAAATATAAATCTTTTAAAGCTCTAATAAATCTCAACTTTTATTCATAAGATCTGCTATTAGATTAACATTTCAATTGTTATAAAAACATTATAAATAATAATAAATTAAAAAATATATATTTTTAATTTATTTATTTAACCTTTTCAACTTGCAATTAATAATGAAATTAATAAATTGCACATTCTAGATTTCGCAAAGCATCTGCAGCTCGACTTTTTTGGTTCTGCTAGGGTTTGGTACTAATAGAGAAGCCTGGAGGGGGCGGTTCCCCCTCCTCGTGTCGGTGTGATCTCCCAGCCTCGCACTCGACGGCGCCGTCCAATGAAGACCCTCTGGGAAATGACCTAGGTGAGCACAATATCTCTCACTCCCTATCCGGTTTTGCGAAAACTCAAGGGGGTTGCTTCCATAGAGCCAAATGTATCCCCTCTCTTCGGATCAGATCTCAGAACCTCAGAAAGTGTTGAACTATGGAAATAAAAATCCCTAATTGGGAAGTTCATTGGCATCTGACCAAAAGAAAAAGATCTTATCATATGGATCAAGACTACATGGAACCCCAAAGGCCACTATGATCTTCATATTGGGGCTAAGGGTTTCTTCACTATAGTGTTTTTCAATCAAGAAGACAGAGACCGGGTGCTAGAAGGAGGTCCTTATTCTTTTCTGCAGGTCTTTACCGCTCTGCCCATGGAAGGAAAGGTTCAACCCTGAAAAATAAGACTTGAACATAACCACCGTTTGGATCTGGTTGTATTCCCTACCTTGCAAATACTAGGAGCCAGAGATCTTAGAAGATATAGGCAACACGTTGGGCAAATTCGTTAAAGTCTCCTCGCAAACCCTGCAGAGAAGATACACATCTTTTGCTCGGATTTGTGTTTACATGGATCAAGCCCAAGATATCCCTACTGCTATTAATTTGACCTGAGAAGATGAAGATTGGGATCAGTCGACAAATTACGAGCACCTACCCTTTCGATGCTGCAAATTCCATGTTTATGGCCATCTCAATAGGGATTGTCTATAAAACAGTAAAAGCGCTACCTCTCCTCCAGCAACCCAAGAGAAGGATGGTAAACCGACTGAGGAGGGTTTTACCCAAGTCGCCCGAAAAAGATCGGGGAGACGCTCAAATGCCTAGCAGCGGCATGAACAACCCAAAGCCAATATTTTGCCTCACCCAAACTGGTTTGAGACTGTAAACTCTATGGGGGAAACCATGGAAGATCTAGGGAACCAAAAAAAAGGAAAATCTCTAGTTCCGGAAGCCGATCATAGCGACCCTGAAGTCCCAGAAGAATTCACAAAATCCATGCAAGAAGATCCATCTGAGGAAGCAGAGGAAATGGAACTGGGAGAATTGGATTTGGATGATATCGAAAAGGAATGTGAAAAAAAATGCAAAGGATATGTTTCAGGAAGACAAATGGAACTTCTGCAGGAAGTTATTCTCAAATCCAAGGTTAAACCACTCCTGGGTATAGCTAAATATTTACAAAAAGGGAACAAAATGAAACAACCCGAAGAGGGTGAGAAAACAAGGTGCAAATCCAACAGACAGTGGATAGCGGAGATAGGAATAAAACTCATTGAGCCAGGGAAGTACCCCAAAATTGAGGCTTCCCTCTCAGAAGTTGTAAAAGGTTTCCAATGAAAATCATCACATGGAATATACGCAGAGCATGCCATCCACGTAAAATAAAAACTTTGAAAAATAAGATCAGGATGGAGAAACCAGACATTGTTTTCCTCCAAGCTGAAACAAAATGTGGAGTGGAAAAGATGCAATAAATAGTAAAAAAGGTATGGAAATACTGTAAAACTATGGTGATCGATGCTCGAGGCACGACAGGAGGTATTGCGATCTTATGGACATCTGATGAGATTGAACTCTCCAATTTCTGGGCTACCCATTTTTCCCTTTCGGTGGATTTCGAGCTCACAAACACCAGGATGAAAGGAGTAATATCAAATATCTACGGTCCAAGTATCTTCCCCCATAAAGCGGCCTTTTGGGACTCTTTATCCAGGATCGATAACTGGATCGGGACTAAGCATTGGATCATTAGGGGAGACTTCAATATGATCACATCCATTGAGGAAAAGAAAAGGGGGAGACTTGTTTTGGGACCAACCAATGAATCCTTCAATGACCTCATCGCATCCAACAAGCTGGTTGATCTCGAAACCGGAAACGATTGGCTTACATGGAACAACAAGTAGGGGGTGACCACCATGTGGCCATCAGGCTTGATAGATTCCCAATCTATGAGGATATGGCTACTATTGAAGGAGACGTATCCACCTCCGTCCTTCCCTCTGCAAGCTCTAATAATTGGCCAATCAGCCTCCTTTGGGATAGGGTTGGGTCTTGCGGTCGAAAACCTTTTCGCTTTGAACAATTTTGGATGGAACACAAAGACTTCAAATCTTTGGTCCATCAATGGTGGGAAGATCTCATCCCCCCAGAGGGAACAAGAATGTACCAATTCCAATAGAATCTAAAGGATTTAAAAACCAAGATACGAAAGTGGAACAAAGAATAATTTGGGAACATTTTCCAAGACAAAAAGTGGCTCTAAGAAAAAATGGAATACATCCAAAGGGAGGGTATGAATAATGGATATAACGAAGATCTTAAAAAACAAGAAAAAACCATCCTAGATCAATTGACTACTCAAGAGAAATAGGAGGAGATATTCTGGCGATGGAAATCTAGGAACCAATGGTTACAGGATCGAGAATGACACACAAAATTCTTCCACCGCTCGGTGTGCCAAAACCGACAAAAGTCAAGGATAAACAGAGTAAAGACAGAAGCGAGTCAATATGTAGAAACAAGAGATGATTTGGAAGTTGAACTGACACAATACTTTGGGAATATCATGCTGGAAGATCAACCTAATCGCTCCAACCATATTTCCAGCATCACCCAACTCATTCCTCACACCGTTTCAACAAAACAAAATGATCTTCTGAAAAAACCAGTTACTCTTGAAGAAGTCGAGGATGCTCTCCAAAAAATGGATGAATTTACGACCCCTGGACCTGATGGTTTCATGAATTTCTTCTTCCATAATTTATGGGACATGCTCAAGCATGAGGTTTGGAAAATTTAATTGAAAATTTTATTCTTAAAAACTCTAATCCATTTTTTAAAAAATTACTATCACATTTTAAAAAATTATTTAATATTTTTTTCTAACCCTAATACCAAAACCACTTTATAAAAACATAACCAACAAACCACTTTTCAATGAATATTTTTATTTTATTAAGCCTTAAAAAAACCAACAAACTTAAAAGGACACCAGACTGGATCCCTACACATTGATAGCGCCTAAAGGAAGACTAATAATGTAAACCCTGCAATGTCAACTAATCCGGATGTTTTTTTTCCAAAAGAGAACGAATTCTTCATCTCATGCCTTAACTTGTAATGAAAGGTTTGGCCATAACCAAAGTCCTCCAAATCACCTTCAAACCATTGAATTCCAAATCTGGGCAATCCCTGATTCAAACTAGCTAATCATGGTTTTGGTTGCAATAAGCTCCTCATTAGAACTATATAGTGAGATCTATGTCAGAACCAACAAGCTCCATTGCAATAAGGTCAATCCTACATAGTGAGCTCTATCTAAAAGTCTGACAAATTTAAACAAGAGCCACGAGGTGGCAATGTCCCTAACATTGCCACTTACTCTATTTGCTTGAATTCTCTAGTCTATATCAACACAAACAATTTGAGTAATGATATTTGTTCACAACGGTTCATACTTATGTTTTTTACTAGATCAATATGTAATAGTACACTCTTTAGAAATTATAAAAAAACCTTGGAGATAATCATTTGCATTTTTTCCCTTCAAGATGTAATAGTGTACATTTTTAGAAATGATAATAACAAGAATCTTGCACATAATTATTTATAATTATGTGCACTTTTAGAAATGACAACAAGAATATTGGATATAGTCAATAAAGAAGCTTAAATTTTGTTTAAAAACTTAATAAAGTAAATCTTTTTATGATAATAAAACTATCCTTTCTATAATTTTATAAATTTTAAATAGTATTTTATCTTATACTTATATGGACTATTTGGACTTCTCACAACCTTTTTTTAATGTCCCATTATAAATAAGTCCAGGCCTCATGGGTATTGTTGTCTAACTAGGATCAATTTCTCCTTGTCAACCAAGATCAAAAGAATCTATATCCAAACTAAAAAGGGATTTTGTTTATTAACATGGTATCATAGTATCATACTTCTGGTGAAGTACTATAGTAATTCCATAACTAAGACACCACTATATATCAAATAACCTTATATAGATCACTGGCTCTTATGTGCATTAAGTAACAGGACAGGTTGAAACTTTTTAGTGAGACAACTCAACCAGGCACCAAAACAAACCATGTTTACTTGGATGGGAAATCACTCAAGATTGGTCAAACTCACCAATAGCTAGAGAATTTGACCACTTTGACTAATTTGACCTGTATTGGTTGTTTTTGATCAATTATTGACTATTGTCATTTCGTATTTCACAAAACAAAGTAGGGAAGCTTATTTTCTCAAAATTGAATGTCACTAAACCCTATGCTACAGCAAGATGCAACTTTGATTGGTATGTTAGAACTTAGAAGTAAACTATTACTAAAGCAATATGTTGGATGGAATCTTGTTATGGATTCTCTCGTATGTCTGTATGGGACAGTAGAAGAGAGACCTGATCCTTGCCATAAGAAGGGGAACCCATTGGGATTGTTTACTTCCTCTAGTTTTATGCATAAAAAAGGTTATTGTTTCCCAATCAAAATTGCAAATGCTAATTTGATGACACATGAAAATTGCTTTACTATGAACACATGCTTTTTACATTGAAATATTGCCAAAGGAACAATATCGCAATGCAAAAACAACCTAATTTTATTGCCAACAAATCCAAATTTTGAAGTGAGGTTGCTATACTAAAATAAAATATACATAACTATTGTTGCTAAACAGAAGCCTAGGGTATAGTTCCTTTATACATATCTAACATACTAAAAAATATATGTAAGACTTTAGATGTGTCTACACAGATGGATTGAACTTTACAGCGTTAGAAAACTTTGGTGACAATATTAATTACACAGACCTATACAACTATGACAACGATAATGAACACAACAATATTTTGTTTTCATCGACATCACTAAGAACCAAAGAAGTGGATATTTGGAGCGCTTAAAATGACAACCTGCACATCTATTCTGCTCAATATACTTCTAGAAGACCTTTAGATGCCTTGGTGACAATGCACACTGACATTACATGTGACTACAGTTAAAGCCATGAAAAAGATGATGTAAATTCAATTTAGCGAAATTACATCGTCCAAGGCGTGAAAACCCTTCGAAATTCACCACATGCATAGAAAAATCCCGTGTTTGCCTAAAATCTAGACTATCCTTTCGGCATAGCATGATATTTCGAAGGGTTCTAAAATTAGTGAGTAGATTTAGGTTTCAATGAGTTCCAAAGGGTTTTACAGACTCTAGGGTTTAATCATTTTGAATATTGGACTATAAATTCGAATATTCGAAGGCTTTCACGAGGATTAGTCAATCCCAATCCCTAATCATTTATAATGGCAATGCCTCATTTGCAAAAATGGGGTTGAATAACAAAAAGAGCCCTGAATTTACCCTCACCAAACGGACTCCATGAATCAAGCGTTTTGAAGATTTGACTTTAAATTTGAAGATTAAAAGGCTTACACGAGGAGTTTTCATTTGCAAGCCTTGGTCATTTACAAGGATAATTCGTCATTTACAAATCGAGGGTTGAATAACAAAACGAACCCTGAAATCCACCCTCGATTAAAGAAGGATTGGTTCAACAATAAACTTTAACAATACAAATCTACCCTTTGCAAATGAAGAATTGGTTTGACAACAAAGCCTCTCATGTTTTCCTAGCCTTGGTTAGTGTATATAGCAAGACAAAACCACAGACACTAAGAACAAAACATACAGTTTTAGGAACAAACACAATCTTCAAACAAGAAAATGCTAGAAGCAACATAAACAACTTTGGTTTCAGAAACACTGGAACAAAAGTTGGAAACCCTATATTCTATAAGAAGCAAAAACATTACAGACATGCAACACCCCGCACGAATACAATCACCCAAGCAACAAAAGGAAACAAACAAAGCACATGAACTTGCCATAACAATTCGCTAAAAAGAAAAAAATTTACAAACAAGGAAACGACATGCTGAATACATTTTTATTCCAAACACACATAACAAATTATGATTGCAAAGAGGGAAACAACAAGTTGAATGCATATTTTTTTCCAAGCATGGACAACAAATTCTAAAAAACATCCAAAAAATATACCTGGAAACGCAACAACCGAAGAAATACGGGAAAACTAGAAAATGTTGTCATCCTCGCTTTGTAGCAGCCGCCATGGACAATCTCAAGCATGAAAGAACCAACAAAGGGAAAAAAAAAAGAAGAAACAACATAAAACAACACCCAAACTCCATTTATCGCGGTCCCTAGCTTTGAAGACTAGCCACAAGATCAACCACCACCACAACAACACAACTAAGGCTTTTTCTAGCCCCACCACACCAAGGCTTTTTCTAAGCTCTGCCATTTGGAAGTATTTCATGGGGTTGTATACAATTATTCCTGTGCATAACAGTGGTATTGCTGCATCAAATGACAAACTCTCTGGGATTTTCACTACAAACCTGGTTAATTTCACATAATAGAATTAATTAACACTGTATTTGCCCGAGATCTAAAATAAAACTGGTTGGTTACAATCCATGAACTGGTAAAACTGATTACCCATCCTTATAAATGGCATTATACGTCCAAAAAAACTTCTCGTAGTACTGTTCTTGATCTTTGCTACAAGAATCACATTGTTGGCAAGTCCAAACCATGCAGCCTATGCCCACACAATCTCCAACAGAGAAATTCTTCAGTTATGATCCCACTTCAAGTACAGTCCCTACTATTTCGTGGCTGAAATCATATCCCAGTAATTGCAAATTAACATCAAGCAAGAAATGTCGGGGATATGAGATAGCGTTGGTAACAAAGGAAAATAGAAAGACGTTACCCCCAAAACCATTGGGTATTGGGAATTTTTCCATTTGTTCCGAATTTGGTGCAGATCATAGTGACATATTCCACAATATGCTACCTTGAATGTTACGGCATGGGATCCGGTCTTCCTGCCAAAACAAATTGAAAAAAAATAATAAAACGAAACTGCACTTAACATATCTATTACAGATGAAAAAGGTGAACAATAAATAGTATTTGCATCCTTGTATGTTGCGAGTAAAACTGAAGGGCGGCTACCAGAACCAGATTCTTCTAGAAGGATTTCTATGAGTCTTCTAATCTCATCATTTCTATTGTCGGTGGCTTCAGCACCAACCCCTAAACTTTGAAGTTGCAGCCTAGCAAGCGTGGCATAGATGGCTAGTAGGCACTGCCTAAAACATCGTGGGACATCTAGAGGAATCGTTTGGCCATGCCAGTGGCGACAAGCTTCTGCTATAGCATGATTTAATATGCTCATGGCCTTCAGGGTTAGCGCCTGGTACATTGTGCTTAGCCCTTGAGTTTCTATGCCTCTAGAGCATTATTCTGCGTGTCTTCTTCCTCTTCAATGAAAATCTTTCCAAATTTTTCCTTTTCAAACGTCATCCGGACCTCCAAGGTGGACGGATTTCTGACTTTCTACCCTCCACCAAAGCAATATGGCCTTCCTTGATAGCATTAATGGCATCTGTAGCCTGGTACATTTGCAATTAAACCAGTAGACAGATTTTTGACTTTTTACCCTCCACCAAAGCGGTATGGCCTTCCTTGATAGCATTAATCTACAGCCTGGTACATTTGCAATTAAACCAGCTAATGCCAGCACGCCACCAGGGCCTGGGCCTACATCACGGCCTACGAAGCCAATGAAAACCCAAAAAATTTTCTATTTAAAAAATCATCAAAAATAAAAATTCCTCTCACTATATCAAAACCTTAGTAAACTAAAAAAATATTTGACATAGCCCTCCCAAACTAATGTCCCCAACCCAAAAAATATATGTCAGGGACATAACAAACAACTAAAATCTATATTTGTCCTTCTATTTTGGATAAACAATTGAACAAATCCAAGTTGTTTCCTTCTTTTTTAATTTAGATATCTGGATAAACAATCCATGTTTTCATATTGTCCTTTTTTTATCACTTTCCTATTTTTATGATTGCATAACCTTTCCTATTTTAAAGTATTAATATTTGCATGCCTGTGTTGATAACTCCCTTCACAACAAGAATCTGACTGCTGTCAATTAATATAAATAGGGCTCTGCATCAAGTGTTCAATCCTCTAAAGCAGATCAGTGGAAAGAAAAAGTTGTTTACGAGTCATTTATTGCTGGGCATTTTTTTACTAGGATTAATTGCAAGATCCATCAACCCTGTTCTTACTTGAGCTAATATCACCTTCACACTGAATGAATGGATAGACTTTATAGGTACTTCCCTTTGTGGGATAACATAGCCTTCTTTAATGGCGGACCGTACTTATATTTAATAATGCAGCGATAATTTTCTCTATAATTTATGGGCATCGAAGCAGAACATTATTCTTGATAGATGTCTGTGCCACTTCAATGCAAAAAAAAAAAAATTGCATTCTCTAATGCAAAAATTATAACTAATACGTAATTACATGATAGTGACACTTGAGTTGTGGCAAATCCAAATTCCACACGTTACTGTGACCAATCTGGATTACTTGGCCAATCCAAGTACCACAAGTTATTCTGACCAATCTACATACCACAAATTAAGTGGCTCTGTCAGTAACATTACCTAATTTTGGCTAATTCAGAAACCCTGCGATAACAAAATCATTAAACTTTGTAAATCGCCCCGTTCCACAACCAACTGACAAATACTGTAGGATTAGTACGCTTAATGCAATCCAACACCCAACCTGGCAACTACCTTATATCATGTGTTTAAACTTAATACAATCACCTAACTATTCAGACTGTAACTCAACTTGATTGTTTAAACTTAATACAATCACCTAACTATTCAGACTGGAACTCAACTTGATTGTTGTGATAAGTTGGATCGATGGCCAAATACCAGAGCTCGTTCTGGCAAATATATAGCGCCTCATTCAAACCAGCGATACCATGCATTCACTCGCCTTAATGCAATCCAACACCCAACCTGGCAACTACCTTATATCATGTGTTTAAACTTAATACAATCACCTAACTATTCAGACTGTAACTCAACTTGATTGTTTAAACTTAATACAATCACCTAACTATTCAGACTGGAACTCAACTTGATTGTTGTGATAAGTTGGATCGATGGCCAAATACCAGAGCTCGTTCTGGCAAATATATAGCGCCTCATTCAAACCAGCGATACCATGCATTCACTCGCCCCCTACTTTTGGGACGATGCAGGCCGCAGCTCCTCCGTCCCCGGCGTTTTTAGGCTGTTGCTCATCGTCGTTTTTGCATTGGGATTGGCGAGGCGTTTCGCCAATTGGTTTCTCGCCCCTCTTCGTACATTTGGTATTTTGGAAGAATCCTCTCGTCAAAATGAGCCCCTCAGCCTTTGGCCCATCACCCCTTTTAACGCTACGAGTACTCATAATTCTTCTGTTGGTTATAATTCCGGCCTCGTCTCTTATTTTTCGTCCCCCATTGACAACCCTCTACGTACCATCCGTGAGCATCTGCCGGCTGTCGTTGAATACGGCAGTTTAGGAGAAGATCACCAGCAACATATCACATGTGCTGTTTGTCTCGCTGATTTCCGGTCGACTGATCGAATCCGTTGGCTTTCTATATGTGGGCATGTTTTTCATATGCAATGTTTAGACAAGTGGATCGATTATCAGAGATTCACTTGTCCCCTCTGTAGATCTCCGGTCTCCTAAACGAAGCATGAGGGAGATCATCATCAATAATTTGAAGTCTGATTTTCTGGTAATTGTTTCTGTAGCTCTGTAGCTCTATCCTGCTGCTCAAATGAAACGAAAAGAGAGAGGCCATTGTGATAAAAAGTTACCGTACATTTACAAGTATTTTATGTTCGATCTGGACAGTCTTCTCAATTGCAGTTTTCTATTGTTCAGATAATAAGTTTTTTATGTTACGATTTTATGTGTAATTTGATTATCTATGCTTTGTTTCTTGATTTTCATGCTTTACAATTTACCTTGTTCAGTTTTTTATGTCAATTTAATTGGGAAAGGTTTTTTTATTTTTCCAAGGAAAAAAGCTTAACCAAATTATATATTGCTTAACCAAATTATATATTGCAGAAGGCTTTCTAGTTGCCTTTCATAAAAAGAGTCCAGCTATGCTGCAAAAAATCTCTGCCCTTTCTCAGAGCAGGCATCCAGTATGTACAGAAAAGAAAAGATGTCCAAGATCCCCAAAGGCCCTTACAATGAGCAAAAAAATATACAGTTTTACCGTTCTAACAGGATTATAAATAGAATCCAGGATATATCAAATAGAAATAACCGTCATTTTGTTCCTTAAATATATCGGTGGATTTGCCCTCTAATAAATGGTAAATCACCTTTAAAAAAAATAACGGTCATTCTATCAATGAATAATCTGTGGGTGCACATTATTATATATATGTTTCAAATATTATTTTATTAGATGGTGATAATATCTATCTCCCAACTAGAAAATAAGTCTATGTGAACACATACTTTTTTTTCCACTAAAATATTTGCATTCCTATTTATACCCATAAACCGAAATACATTCTTTCAAATACTCCATGCATTGTTAGCAGACCTCCACTCTGCTTAAATTTTCAAATTCATTACATAACCCAATATTTGCACTACTCATGGGCTTGGCCATTTAACTCAGCAAATACAGATTCAAATATTTCTTATAACATTGATATTTAACAAAATTTGTATCAAAAAACTATGATTAAAGTTCATATCGTCTTCCTATATAGTCTAGCGTTTTCATCAATTCAATTTTTTAGTCATTTTTTATTCTTGTGAAAATCGCTGTATTGGTTGGATTTATTAATCCTTCATTAAAAAGTATATCTGTACTTTCATTTTGTTTTCTAAAAATGTGACAAATCTTGAAAGACTGAAATGTTACTGTCAACTGCTTTAAGAGATTACCAATACCTTGTAAATTTATGTTCAAAAGCTGTTGTAAACCATTGTCCTTTCATTTTGATCTCTAAAAATGTGACAAATCCTGAAAGACTTAAATGTTACTATCAACTCTTTTAAGAGATTACCAATACCTTGTAAATTTATGTTCAAAAGCTGTTATAAACCATTCATCCAGTTTATTATTATTGGCAAATCTCTATATACATGTAGCTCACCTACTTCTTCCTCAATTGCTAATTGTTAACTTCTGTAAGGCCTCAATGCCAATAATTCTGCCATGTTGTTTGAACCATAACCACAGTTTGCTTTAAATTCAATAAATAGATTTTTTTTTAAATAAAGCATTCCTGTTAGACCAGATTTTCTAGATTTTCTCCGGACCCGTCAAAAAACTCTAACAATGTTTTCTATCAATTTTTAATTCTTTTATAATTAGTTTTTGAAGTTTTTTTATCCTCTTTGAAATAGTTTGACAATGCCAATACTTGAATTGAAATCTGAAAGGATGGCTTATGCAAATCCTCAAAAAAAATTGCAAAATTGTGTTTCTAGCTGTCCATAATCCCCACATCACCAGAAATGGCAGACACTTCATGTTTCTCAATTCTTACCTTTCAAACCAGGGTTTAGGGTTTAAGACAATCCCCAGTGATCTCTCTGTCCAAAGGTTTCCTACCAGTAGACTGACGTTAATATCCTTCCAAATTTGTGCTATAAACACGTACCTTATAACGCTCTGTTGAAATATCAAATAAGTTTTAGCGAAAACAACTTTTAACATAGCAAATCATTTTCAGATTATTGTCAGGTTTTTCATTTTACTCCAATGCAATGGTCTAAATGTAGCCATTCTTTTCATTGTTGAAAAACACACGGCATTAGCTTTTATTTCTTTCTCTCTCCGGTAAATCCTGTAAACCCCTGTTACTTAAGATTTGCCTCTAGACCCTCTTATTTTTTCCCGGAGAAAAAAAAAACCATTTTCTTGTTATTCATAAAATTAAAGAAAATGAATGCTTTTACATCAAAACAGTTTCTGCCACACCTGGCACACATAAGCAAAAAACCTCCTTGCTGATATATCGAATAATCAGAAAACCAACCAGCTTACATACATCCCAATCCAAATTATATCAACCTCAAAATATCAAAATATATCAAAAAGGTTCAATCTTGTAAAAAATACAGGATTAACCAGCTTATCCAACAACCAACTAAAAGAAGTCTGTAACACCACTACAGCTAAGAAGACCTTCAATATATTCTTCAAAATATAGCTTCCCTTCTTCACAAGAAATAGTTTTTTTGATAGGATATCAGCGACAGCATCTGAGTTGTATAACCTGTAAATGTGTGAGAGATAAATTCTTGAGAAGGAACTAATCAATTCATGAACCCTATCACGCCAATAACATAGTTGAAGAACCTGAAGTTTGAATTTTCCTTTTGCCCATTCAATGATATTTCTTGAGTTGCCAAAAATTTGGATCTATTCAATTCCACATAAAGAAGCAATCTGAAGTATACACCATAATCCAATCAGCTCAGCTTTTGTGTTACTTCCAATGCCAATGCTTAGCCAAAATTTTAAGCGATGATCTTGATTGATCACCAAAATCATACCACTACCACAATTTTGTCATGAACAAGCTCCATCAAAGAAGCCAATAGCCGAGGAGTATGAGAAGTATGGAACTGTAAGAGAAATTGAGAGCTTTTCTTTTTCATCTCTTAGCACTGTCTGAAATGTATAACACAATTCATGTTGCATAAGTGAATATTTGTAACGATATTCTCAAATATAGCTCTATTTCTCATTTTTAAGACAGTCCAACATATAAAGATTGGAAGAAGTTTAAACTTGCCAGCTGATATATACCAAATTCTGAAGCTTTCTTGTATATTTGAAGCACCCCAAGAAAATTTGCATTTTAGATCACAAATCGAGGACCAAATATACTTACAGAACTCACATTCCAAGAACAAATGATCAACAGACTCCTCTCCTTTTTTGCATAAGATACAGAGACCTGGCCTAATCCAACCCCTCTTCTTCAAATTATGCCAGGTCTTCGAGAGTGAGCCACAAGAAACATTTAAGTTTATGAGGAATATGCCAATACCAAATCTTCAAGTACTGCCATTTAACTTCAACATGAACCAGTGAAGATACAATGGCATCATAAGCAGTCCTTGTAGTAATTTTTCCCATTGAAGAATTCATACTCCAAACTAAAATATGTCTTATGTATCAGTTAGTTTGATACCAGCTCTCTTCAAAGTGGAGATGTAGTCATCCCAGATTCTAGCCCAATTTCCATGTAGTCCAAAATCACTAGAAAGAAGCCAATAATCACCTTTTGTGACATACCATTTCGGACGCTTTATCTCATCAACTGAGTTAAAACCCAAAATATCAAGATGTTCCAGGATCTCATGAGGGAGTATATAATTACCATTATCTCCAATGTATGGATCAATGCCATTCTGCACATTTTTCCCATCTCCGATTTTCCAAGTAATCCATTTTTTTATCGAAAAAAGAACATTACTAAAGTTGTTCTAGATAATAGTAGCCAACCTTATTTATATCCCTATTCGCCAATTTGAACCAATCCTATACAGTTATCCCATTTAAATATTTTGATTTTGTAACCAAGCTCCACAGTTCACCATCAAACAAGTTCCTCCATAAAATTTTCATGCATAGTGCTATGTTGAACCAATTTAAATTTTGTATATCCCATCCACCATAAGCTTTGGGAAGAGCTAATCTATCCCACGAGAACAGGTGAAATTTTTGACTTTGTTCTAAATCGGCCCAAAGAAAATTAAATATTTTTCTCTGTGTAGTGTTTATAACAGATTTAGGGATAATCATCAAGGAGAATCAATAAACCGGTATACCCATAAGCACATCCCTAACTAATGTAAGTCTTCCACCCATAGACTATGCCCAATTTCCTATCCTCTTTTTAATTTTCTTGATTAACCACAGCCAACCCTTAATCCTGTAATGATTTGGTTTCAACATATATTCCAAATATTTAAAGCCACTTTCCACTTTGATTTGAAAAAGAGAACATGGGCTGGTGCAAGCTAATGTTGGCCACTCATGACGCGTTAGTTGCAATGGACTTCTGAAAAACAAAAATATGAACGTCAAAAATAAATATTAGAGGTGCCTACACAACTTTTGGGAATATGGCGTAAGAAGATGAAAGGTAGACAATCGGATTACCTTCCGGAATATATAACTATTATTTATGGACATTAATTATAACTGCCAAAAAATGGGGTTATTCTAAGGTTGGTATGTTATTTTTTAAAGAAAAGATAATGAATATGTTTGGGTTGGGCCCCGGGTTTGGTATGAAAATGGTGGAATTTTGTGAAAAAAATTATATAGAGTCGTAGATAACAGGCCATTCTAGTGCAATGCTATTTTTCCATATTTATTTATGTTAATTTTAATTTGTTTTTAAATTAAGGAAGTCATCCAGGCCCTAAAATGACTAGGTCGAGCGTTGGGCCCTGATATCATGGTCTTAACATAATCAATGAATTTTTTTTTTTAGGATGTAGGTCATTGTGTGTACTTATGCAGGTTCTTTTCGGTTTTCAAAATAGGTGAGCCAATCAAAAGTTATAGCCGAAAGAAATAACCTACGTTTTGTGTAAGATTGACATTAGTCCAATTAAAATTAAATAAAAAATAGAAAAAAGTATTATATTTAATTAAAAATTACATATTTGGAATCTACACACATAGTTCTACAAGTGTGTGCAATTTCATTAGCAGTGGACAAGTGTAGCATACGCATAATTATGCTCGAAATAGAAGAAGTTATAGAATAAGATGTATTTTGTTATAACACAATCTAAGCCACTTGGTTTGGCAACCCGAACCTAAAACGAAAGCGGCCAAGTCATCCACCATGTTGGTGGGAAATGAATTGCCCGCCAAAATTTAGAAATTTAAACAACGCGTACACGTTATTTTAAATACATGCGTATGCACTAAAAGCGCGTACGCACAAATAGCATGTACACACAAAAAGCACGTACGCGCGTGCACTTTGTTTACTAATCCAAAATGTAGTTTTGTTTTCATATTCATTTATCTCAAACCCCCCCTGCCACCCCTCTCCCTAACTCTAGTCCTCCTCCTCTCCTTTGTTTGTTCCTGTCCCTCCCTAACCCTCCTCCCCTCCACCCCATTTCAATCCCTCTCTCTCTCTCTTTCTCTCGCTCTCACTCTCTCCCCCTTCGATCCCCCTCTATCTCCCTATCTACCTGAACTTCCTCTTCGTCTCCCTCTCCCTACCTTCTACCTAAACTTACTCTCCTTCTCCCTCTCCCTCCCATATCCATCTCCCTAACCATAACCATCGTCCTCTCTCTCTCACTCATCCCATCTCTTCCCCTCCCCCCTCCTTCCCTTTGTCCTTAACCATGCTCCCCTCTCCCCCTGACCCTCATCTTCTAACTCTCTCTCTATAACAGTTATCTCTCTCTCTCTACTTAACCCTCCTTCCCCTTTTCTCCCCCATATGTCCCTATCTCTCTCTCTTTCTCTATCTCTCTCTCACTACAAGGGAAAGACCTTGTTGCGGAGGTTTCCCACAAATTGGCCTTTTATACTTCCCCTAAACCAATGCTCAAGGATTTACTAGAAGCATAGGGAGGAAGAGGATGACTTGGCCTTCGAGAAACCTTAGGGGATTATCGATAGAGAAGACAAATACAGGGAAAGGAGGCTTAATAGAGCTAATTTCACTGACATAAATGATGCATTTTCCATGGGTGAAAAGGCCCTCGATACTGCTATCTGGACTTATGTTGATATCGTGCAACAGAGGCCCTCGAGAGGGAAAAGGAAGAAACCCTAAGGCTAGTTGTGAAGAAACACCAGGAAGAAGATGAACATAAGGTGAAGGATAAAGATGGGGTCACTCAGGCCCCAGTGGCGTAGCTTTATTAGAAGTGAAGGAATTGATGGGACCAAGCTTAAGATTAGGACAATGCTGCGAAGAAGGTAGAGGCTTCGTTGGACTGGGATGCTGTAATGTCCCCTCCCATCATACCAGCATGATAGAGAGAAAGTGATGCTAAAGCTGGGCATCTAGCCCCATGAACTTTTAAATAAGAATTCACATAATATAAAAAGTCATATGGAAATGTATAATTATAAGAAAACACAACGGAAGAAATTTCAATTACACATCCATCATACATTCAAGATATTCATCAAATAAATAATTGCAAAGTTACACAAGAGAATACTTATCTTATAACAAAGTAGTCCCAAGCAACTAGCTATGCAACTGCAATGTTCCACCCAACCATAGGCCAGTTGTGATCATCAATATCTCAACACACTGCCACCCCTGAGCTGGGCATGATCTCTACAAGGAATCAGGGAACAACAGACTCACACATAGCCCAAAGATGCACCAAATCAGCCAAGCCAAGCTACAGTTGGGTTTATCAGGCTGTTAGGAAATGGAAGGAAGAATTGCTAAGCTAGTGGGATCATCCATAGAGATATGGGCACCCTCTGCAAGATATATCTAGCTTGGTCCCCACAATACCTACACACCTGGCACAAGGAAGTATTCCCTTCACTAATACACAGTCCCTCAGGCCATACCTTCCATTCTAGTGTTCTTCAAGGTGTGTATAGAAGAGCAACCAGCCCTTTTGATACTCTTGAGAGGTTACCTCCTCACTAGGTTTATCAAGCCAATTCTGGTCCACTTCCACTCCTAATTCTTGCTCATAATTTTCAACCAACACAGGGATGCACCCTACAACAAAACACAATTGCTGAAAAACGTGGGCAACCAAAACGAGTTGGTAGATGGGGAATAAACCCTGGGAGAGCAAATTCGTTTTCAGAAAACGTTTTTCTACATTTCATGGGCAAAAACGACCTCTATAAACCCCCAAACGTGACTCCCTTTCTCCCAGCCACTGTGTAACACAAAAACAAGCTCCTAGCTATCGAAAAATGCAGGAAATTGGTAAATAACGTGATGGGGAAAGCCCAGCTAGCTCAGACTGCGTGAGAGAGGAAAGACTATGGGTTCAGACTGGATTTGGGCACCATTTCATGGGTGATTTCTTGCCCCAGAAGCAAAAGTATGTTTTTCCAGGTTGATGGCTTGCCCATGCACGAAATTGGCTGCCATACCTCTTCATTCACAAGGCATTAACTGCCTCAACCAATTTTAGAAGAATTAAATGATTGGGTGCATAACCCAAAATGGGTAGTTGGTGGTTTATGGGTTTTTTTTTCATTGACACATGGATTAACACCATTGGCTCAAGGGTTTGAATAATTTCCCTCCCTATTCCTTGTAGAATCATGCCCCCATCTCTTTGTTGCATTGTATAGCCAGTTGTGGGTTTTTCATTAAAATTCGTATTTACATGATGTCTTAATTTACATTGTGCCTATCTAGCACACGAACCATAGGCATCTATTTTTTTAATTGCCAATACATAAAATGCTAAATCAATGGTGGGACCTTGGCCTTGAGCTCCTCACCATGATTAAATAACAATATTTACATCATTTACGATTTAATGCAAAAAGGGGGTCAAAATGGGGACATTACAAATGCCCCTAGTGCCATTCATTGGATTAGCAGGTGGGATGGTACACCTACTGTATGAAGGATGAATAGTGATGCGACTTTGGGCATTGATTGGCGGGTGATTCCATGAAGATGGGTAACTCTTTTTGGCCAAATATGACGGTGAAAAATGGAAATTTTATCCATGTATTAAATTGAAGCCCTCTAAACTCATATTTTCCAAATGAATTTTGACATGCGGTTGAAAAAAGAAATGTAGAGAATTATGTTGGCTTTCCAATGATATTTTTTTCGAAATATACCAATGTCATTTATCGTGTCGAATTTTCATTTAATGAAATGTGTGTACTTAAAAATTTGAAGAGCAATTAACAAGTAGTTTGTGTTCGTGCACGATAATTTAATGTTAAAGTAATAATTTTAAAAAATGAAATATGTGAACATGATCTAGACAGAATGCACTAGGGCTTACATATTTTTCTCGAAAAATTATATTTATTATTATTTTTCGAAACTAACCAATAAATATTTCAGTCGCATTTTGCACACATGTGTGTTCGTGCACGAAATCTTTTGATTACATAATTTGCAAGACTAAAAATACCCTTTTGAAGAGGATGCATTTATCTAGGGCTTGTGTATTTTTTCAAATTTTTTGGATGTGTATTTTGAATGTTGTGGATTTATCTTTGAGCTCAATAGAAGTTGTCGGTAGGATTGTTTAGGGCAAGTTTTAGTATAAATTTAAAAACAAAAGACATATGAAGATAAAAATTCGTAAATTTTATATATCTGGATAGAGGATTCGTTGACGAATCCAACGGTCTCAAGTATGCTCATTAATGAGTATTTAATGACATGGTTTATCTATGTGGAAGGCAGACAAAACTTTCATTCTGTAGTGAAAAGGGCTCTCGGCCTGTTTTTTAAGCCGTCGATCGAGCTATTTGCTCGATCGAGGGTTTTAAAATACCTTGATCGAGGGTTTTAACATACCTCGATCGAGGGTTTAACAACACCTCGATCAAGGGTTTAACAACACCTTAATCGAGGTATTTTCAAACCCTCGATCGAGGGCCTAAAACAAGCCTTTTATGTTTTTCAAAAGCTAGATCGAGATTTTCAAAAGCTAGATCAGGCTTTTCAAAAGCTAGATCGAGCTTTTGAAAAGCTAGATCGAGGTCTTGTTTCAACCCTCGATCGAGGTTTTTTAAAACCCTTGATCGAGGTATTTTAAAACCCTCGATCGAGCTTTTAAAACCCTCGATCGAGCTTTTAAAACCTCGACTGAGGGCTCTAAATTACCTCGATCGAGGGTCCAAAAAATAATTTTTTTCCATTCTATCCGCCAGAAATGGTGAACGACATTCGTGGATTCACCCTGGCATAACATATTAGCAAGTGGAATGCTACACCTACCCTAGGAAGGGTTAATAGGGATACAACTCCTAAGTATCTACCAAGTGATTAACTGCTCAAATAGAAGATTAAACGGTTCCTTGGTAAGAATGTAAACCTAAAATGATGGAAGCTGAATAGTCTTGCTATTTGTTGGCATTCCTCTAGCCATGTGAAATATGTAAATGTTGTATGTGAGGAGGGATAGGAGGAAGCATCCATAGAAGGGAGTAAATGATCAACAGCGTAAAGATGAAAAGTAGAGCCATAGTAGTGACGTTTGGTTCTCGATTATGCCAATGTATAGGTTGGGCTTGAAGTAGTAGTGCATGGCCCTATTAATGTAATTTGAAGCGGCATGAGTAATGAATAAAACTTTCATACATTTCCTTATTCCCGTTAGTTGCAAAATGTTTGTATTTATTGTGCGTCTCTATGCTTGTATAGATTGAATTAGTTGTTGGTTCAATTGTATTTTTGTTGTCCATCTTTGTAGCAGCTTACTTGCTACGTTACCCCCCTTCTCTCTCTCCTTAACCCTCTCTCTCTCTCTCTCTCTCTCTCTCTCTCTCTCTCACACACACACACACACACACACACATAGAACATGTCACCCTACCTCATCCATAACGTTCAAGTAGCTTGTACCTCAACCGACCACGGAGAGGGTGAGCGAATCCTTTGTATTCCTTTCAGCAAGGATATAAATTTTGGTCAGAATGTCTCTCTCTCTCTCTCTCTCTCTCTCTCTCCTTAACCTTCACCCGCATCTCTCTCTAACCCTCATCTCCCATCTCACTCTTTATCATTATTTGGTAAACCTTCTCTCTGTGTACTGCACAAAAACCTACAAAGAACTCGTACAAGGGGATCATGTGTTGGTTCGGGGACTTCTTGAAGACTCTTACACATTAGAATATTCAACAATATCATGATGTATTTCGTTACTCAGCCATGTTTAAGGCCCTATGGCCCATCTTTGGTGTGAAAAACACCTGTATCCAAATTTGATGCTAAAGAATTCTTAGAGAGTGTTTTTGTTCCAATTTACAAGAATTGCTCATGGTTATTGATCTTGAGAAATGGTGTTTATGGCCTAAGGCCCAAATTATCTCTCTTTGTCCCCCCCATCTATCTCTCTCCTTAACCCTCCTCTCTCTCTCTCTCGTGCTCTCTCTCTCTCACACACACACAAAAAAAAAAAAAACCTAGCCATACCTCGCCCATAACGATCAAGCAACTTGTACCTCAATCAACCATAGAACCATAGAGAGGGTGAGGGAATCCATTGTATTCCTTTCATCAAGTATAGAAATTTCGGTCAGTCTCTCTCTCTCTCTCTCTGACACACAGATACACAGAGAGTCTCTCTCTCTCTCTCTCTCTCTCTCTCTCTCTCTCTCTCTCTCTCCCCTTAAACTTCCTCCCCCTCTCGCTCTAACCCTCTTCCCCCATCTCACTCTATCATTATTTGGTAAAACATCCTATGTCTATAGTGCACAGATCCCCACTCATGAAAACCATATCCCATTTAAAGGCCTATAAAGAACTCGTACAAGAGGCATACCATTTGATCTATCCATGGTCCCATGGCATCGTCTAAGGATGTGCTCATGGTGCTTAAACTTGAGAATCTATGCTTAGGGCCCAAGGTTGTTGTTTGCCTCCCCCAACCATGCTAAAGGGATAGAGGCTCTTGTTTCATTACCACAACCATGGTCAAGTCATGAAGACCCATCTTTAGTGAAAAAACCATCTCAATGGCAACCATATCTAAATCCTAGGCCAAATACTCCCTAATGAGGACTCATGTTGTTTCTAGGTGGTTTTAATGCTTCACAAACTCAAAAAGGTTCAATTAATGTTTAAACCCCATGTTTCACCCTTCACCATGTTTAGGTGTCAACACCCATTTCTAGTGCACAATACTTACGCATGGACCTTATATCCCACTTAGATTCCTACAAAGAACCCTTACAAAAGACTCTTGTGTTGGTCCATGGACTTAAATAAACTAAGTCCAATAAGTTTCAACAATATCTCAAGGCACTTAAAGTTTCCTTCCTTGGCCATGGTCAAGGGCCCACGACCCATCCTTTTTAATAAAAACCTTCTAATGGAATCCATATCAAACTTTGATTGTAAAGACCCCTTAGAGAGGGTCCATGCCATTATTTGCACATGTTGTTGATGGCTATTGAACCTAAGAGACTATGTTTAAGCCCAGAGGATGAAGTGTTTTCCTCCCCAAACCATGGCACTTGAGCTTGAAAAGGTTAATTTATGGTTGAAGCCCTTTGTTCCCCCTAGGCATGTTTAGGCCTATAGACCCATTCCCAATTCATGAAACCTACTCATGTTGAATGTATCCCACTAACATACTAAGAAATACTATCCATGGCCTCGACAAATAGTCCTAGCGTGGGTCGAAGACATAATCTTGTTTAAGGCATGCGATGTAGCCTAATCATGGTATATGTGTCCCTCTACATTTGCTAGAGATACCCCACAAGGGTTATGTGTGGTGGTTTGAAGATGCATTCAACATCGTATCATAAGAAGCTTCTTGAGTTGTAGGTGTTGTTCATGGTACTTGAGCCTGAGAAGCTTCATTTAAGGCATGAGGAGCTTCTTGTTGTCCCTATACCTTGGTCAGACCTTGACACCCATTTTTGGTTCACAACTAACCTAGTCATGGCACACATAACACACTTGAAGTTGACTAATACCCTATATATTTCATATATGGTGGTTCAGGGACTCATTCATGGTGTTTGTGCCTAAGAAGCAAGAGGTAGTGTTGGAGGCTCTTGTTTCCCTCCACTAGCCATGGTTAAGGAGCCAAGATAAATCCTTGATTCCGATGACATCCTAATGGCAGCCATATTCAATTCATATGCAAAAGAATCCTTGTAGAGGGCTAGTGTCATGGCTTCTATGTGTTATTGACGACACTTGAGGTCAAGAAGTTTCAATTAAGGCTCAAGTGGAATTCAATTGAGCTCAATATGCTTCAATAAGATATCAATGAACCTTTTTTCATTCTTTGATGATGTTCAAGGCCTTGCAACATATCCATGGTCTTGCATTGTAGTCTGAGGATGGATTCATTGCATTTGATCTTGACAAAATATGTTTCGGGTCTAATATTGTTATTTGCCTCCATAAACCATGGCCAAGGGCTTGAGGCTATTGTTTTTCTACCAAGACTAGGGTTAAGGGTTTAAGAACCATCCACAATGCATAAAGCATGTTAGGGATAATCTATATTGGAAACTAATGGTGTCCATATTCCCAAGAAGAAAAAATTATTGATAAAGGCTCTTGTTTAATACCCATACATGATTCCCAAGACATTGTAATGACACTCACATTCAACTTTGATTCCAAAGACACCTTATAGAGGGCTCACGTTGTGGATTTCAGGTTTTGTTCATGGCACTTGAGGTTGAGAGGGTCATTTAGGGATTAAAGCACTTTTTTCTGTTTACAAAACCTACTCATGGCTCATGTATCCCGCTATTCTAACCACAACACCCCCCTAGGGAAAATCCAGAGGGCCCCTTACAATTCTTTTTTAAAGTTGGACTTACGAGAGGGTTTTTTTTTTGTACTATTTCCTTACTCGGCCATGTTTGAGGCCCTATGGGCCGTCTTTGGTGTGAAAAACACCCATATCCAAATGATTTATGGCCCAGGTCCCAAATCATTTTATCACCATATCTTACTTCCTGAGCTATGAAACGTTCATTTAGGTCTCAATCCTCTTCTTTCACCCTCTAAGCATTTTTACATTTCAAATCCAGTGTCGCGTTGCACCAGGAGTGACCCTTGTAGGTATGATGTGGGATTCTACTAATCCCCCCTTGACCCCTTGATCTCTTTCTCTCTATCTCTCCCATATCCCATCTCTCTCTCTCTCTCTCTCTCTCTCTCTCTCTCTCTCTCTCCGTAAAGCACTACATCCCTCAATCCCTAACCTGTTGAACCATTTAACCTGTAATCCCACAACCCTAACTCCTAAACAACCTAACCCATAATCTTTAAAGTCTAAATACCTAAGACCTTAAACCTTAAGTCCTAAACCCTTAAATCCCTAGAATCCTTAAACCCCCTCTCTTGAAGCATTGAACGTTTGGCATTAAATGGTATAAACGTTGGTCAATTAATGGTGTCAACGTTATGCATGGGTGCGTGTGCTTTTTTAACATGTACGCGCTAATGATGCATACATGATACACACACATGTGCACGCTCCTGCTTCTAGTTAAAACAAAACAAAAAAAATTGTTCCCGGAAATGCTACCAAAAGACACAGGATTTTCACTTAGTTCGCGGGTTTAAGTTCTTGCAGGTTGCTTATTGGCTCACATTCATTGATATTTTGGACACTCATTGATCTATTGGACACAAAATCACTCTTGGAATCTAACAAACATCTTCAGTGGTATTGGAATCTAGTGGATACATTCAAGCTACCAATTTCCATTGCAAGTGGAGATCATTTCAATACGTATGGTGAATTGTAAATAACTGTTTTCATTCACAAGATTTGAGATTCTCCTATGATTTTGTATTTTATCATATGCCTATAGCAATATCCATGCATAGACAACAATGAATTTGACAAGAATAATTCCCAAGTTCACATCTAAAAACACTCATATTCACTAGACAAGATGAAGAAAACAAGCACCCTTTCTCTTGTACTTTATGTTGGTATTATGGAAGAAAACAACCAACATGATGAGTGTGTTCATTGTGGATTTACAGAGATTCACAATGTCCTGAGGTTCTTATCACCACAGATGAACACATTACAAGAGATAATTTTTCATATTAATCAAAGTATATGTATTCATCACGAAGACCAATTGGCTAGGCTTTTGGATACATAAAAGAGAATGGCAGCACAAAGTGAAAGGTTAGAGAAGGCTACAGATTTAGAAATGCCTCGTAACATTACACCCTATAGTTTCCATAGGTTTAGTGAATGGTATTCGTCCAAAAGACTTTGCAGTTCAATGGGATTTTGGTGATTATGAAGACATAGAATAAGCACAAGTAGCATCATAAATGAAAAAAGTTGAAAATGGAGAAGCAAAGGATGCCTAAAGTGAACTGTCATGAACACATGTCTAGTTTTCTTAGGTTTTCATGTTTTATAAGGTTTCATTTTTTTTGGCTGGATTATATTAATTTATAGCTCTCAAATAATTTAGACAATATGATAAACACAATTGTAAATTCCGATGATAATATGATAGACATGTCTTGTGAGAATTATTCATTTTGGTTTTAGTTTTAAACGATGATAATATAAAAAATGGTTACTCAGTGCTAACTAATTTGTAATTACTGAACACAAATTACTCATAACTGGATCTAATTATTCAAAGTAAAGAAGTTATCTGTGAATGGTGCCGTGATATCCTTTGCTATTGCCATGGCTCGGTCTAGGTCGAAGGAACCAATGTCCTCCCACCTGGAGGATGGAGACTCGGCCCTGATTAACAATACATTAACACAAATAAAGTAAAAAATGTGTAATTCAAAGTTAAATATATTAAAAAATACGATATCGAATAACATACAATAAATACTTGAACATTAAATGAAATAATAGCTAACCTGGTCCATGTAGCTCTCCGTGGCATGCTACTGCGTAGGA